>VDFB02360268.1:0-61262 GCA_007258455.2 Sequoia sempervirens
GTTCCACCCATGCACCACGTGTCACCTTGGCACAAGTTTTCAATGGTGAAAGATAAAGATTCACATAGGTTGCACTATGCTGCCACGTGTCTCTTCGGTGGGTTTTGTATTTGGGTGGCGGATAAAGCGAACCAAATTCTATGACTGCCCGCTATGTGTCATAATTACTTTACGGGGTGATGACACTTGCTTTCTTGACCTTGCCCGGACCACCACCATCATTTGCAGAGGATGCACCTGAGCCTAGAATGACCAGATGCTTGGTTTCGAATCTTTTCTATTGCAACGACCTAGAGATATACTCAATTCTGCATCATTGCCAAAGATCATGAAATCTTTTCTATTACTACTCTCTAAGGCGGTGGGACTTTTCAGCTATATATACTTCTCTCTATTTTGAGGGAAGGGTCCGAATTTTTTAGAAGAACACTGATTTTACGAAAGACACCAGGCCTTTATTATTGTTATTTTTATTGCAAAGATTCTCAGGCTGTGCCAATTGTTCATCCTTTCTGTTCTTTTATGATATTTGATTGACTTTAGATTATGTCGCTATTGTCTAGATGTTTCATTGGAGAACTTCTATAAATTGAATGCAAGTTTGTTGGTCTAGATCATGTCTTATGACTCTTCTTGGCAGTAGGAATGTATGGAATGTTATTTTATGTCAATGAATGTATTATCTATATTTTAATCTTTAGTTTCTGCATTTCTAGAACGTCACAATTACCAATCAGGCCCTTAAATCTATGATTTATCGTGCCTATTTTTAGTTCTTGGCGCATCCCCTTAGTTTAGACTTTATTTTTATATATTTGTTTCCTTTTCCCTTCCCAAACCCCATTATAGAAGAATTCGGCTTCTTTAAAAATTTAGAGGTCACTCAGTTTAGTGCAGAAAGGTCCCCCATAAACTAAGTTTCCCATAAGTATTGTTACCTTGTCAACTTTCAGCATCAACAGTTTCTTTTTTTGGCACACCCGGTGGGACAAAGCTTAAATGAATTTGCACTTTAGAAGGGTGTATGAGACATCGGCCTATAACTAGATTGCAAACCACAAAAAACCCTAGTTTACTAGTACCGCCACTAGGAACAGTGCAGGCTGCAAGTCAGTTGGTAACCATTCTACTCCCTCCACCCATTCCTCTAACCATGTTGCCAGCTACCGAAAAAAATTATGTGGCATGGGACGCATGAAGTCCCCTAGTAGCTCTAGTAGCACCTGCTATCTGGGCTGCTATCCCAGTCTTAGCTATGAAAGCTATACCTTAGTTTACCAGAGATGGCTCAAGAACACTCGCAGAACATCTGCAAGATGTGGTAGACATGTGTTTGGTGCATGGGATCACCACACAGAATGTAACATTGAGGCTCCTCACTACATCCTTCAAGGGAAAAGCACTGGATTGGTACCAAACTTTTTTAGCTAGCACTATTTGTACCTGGGATGAGCTCAGAGATCCATTCTATGAGAGGTTTTCAAATGACGAAAATCGCTCCTCGCTATACCATCAACTATCTATCATAAAATGAGCTCCCCAAGAGGCTATGATAGACTTCAATGTCCGATTCCACACAAACTGGTAGAGGATCTCTGTTGCTATACACCTGAATCCTGAGTTGGCATTCATATTTTATTTGAAGTCCATCAACTTCGACATTTCTATGATGATCAAGTCTTTGGGAGGAGCTAGTCTACCATATGCTTATAGTGTCACTGTTAAAGCCGAGAATCAATTGATAGATTGCAGAAAGTTGCCTCTACAACCCATCATGCTAATATTTCTTGAAATATCGATGCCCGCATAGGAAGTCGCATCGATGAGTGCGCCCACACCTCCCCAGTCAATGTACACATATACGACAACACCACAAAATGTTGCCTCTACATCCAATTCTCCCAAGGATGAAATGAGTGATCTCAAGGAAATGTTGTGGACTATCGAAAATGACATAACCACCCTCAAGTGAAACGAATCAATGCCTCTGAAGCCTGCCTATCAAAATTATCAAGGTGGACAGTCTTCATATTAGCATAATTAGTACCAAGGTGGTTCCTGCACCAATCCACCAGCTCCGATAGCCAACCAAATAGTGCCGGTACCTACTCCGCCGATGAGCTCTTCACCAAGCTCAAGTAGGGAATTGACCGTAGGACAAAATAACCTCATTGGTGATATCAATCTATGGTGATTCCCTTGCAGTGATGCACACATGCCCCAGAATTGTCCACATGGAAATTTACAACAAAAGGTGGCAGAACAACACTACTAAGGTGCGACTTCGGACCACAAATGTTATGTATATGCCTCACCACAAATGGAGAGCGTGGTTCTTACTGTGCAAATGCAAGGAATGTTCCTAGAACAAGAATCCAACATCCCTCCTGATCATGCACTCTTCTCATGGATGGAAGAAGAAAAAATGGTGTTTTCTAATGATACATTCATATCCAAAACATCGCAAGTGCAATCCAACTATAACACTCACTCAAAGAGAAGATTTAATGGTGACTCAATTTCCCTACAACTATCCAGTATGCAACCTAAAAGTGCTTTTGATTAGATACCTGACGCTTCCACTGCGCCGCCACAATATCAGCCGCAAAAGGACATTATCATGACGAGAGCAAAGGAGCAAAAACCTCCAAGTTCACCACCTTTTAACGTGGTGGAACAATTATTCATCCGCTAATGTGTCTCTATGGGACATTCTAGCTATCATAGAGTAGAAGAAACTATTATAGAAGGCTCTTCAAGCAGTGATTAGTGCAACGCCAATGGAGCAGTTAGCTAATGCAAAGGCTGTTGACCAACTATCTCCTACTAAAGTCCTTACAAACAACACAATAGAAGCCCCTGCTGAAGTTAGAGATAAGCCAAAGCCCCAACCCTTCTTCTTAACTCTCATTATAGGGAAGAAATTATTTCACAATGCTATGATCGATTCTGGTGCTAACACCACGGTTATGCCTAAACAAATAGTTGAAGCTTTAGGACTCAGCTATGAACCTATGAAAAGGGGAGTAATGCAGCTTGATGGAAATGGAGTTGAAACCGTAGGTATGATCAAGGCACTTCCTTTAACTCTATTTTTGTGCCGTAGTATCACTGTGCCGCAAGGCATTATGATCATAGATGTTCCTCCCATGTTCAACCTCTGTCTATCCTGAGAATTTACTTCAAGGGTGGGTGAATACCTATCTTTGGATTGGTCACATTTGGTTCTCAGAACCAAGCATGACACAAAAATGAAGATAGAATCGAAAGCGTTACATTCTAAACATGTAGCGGATGAAGCCATGATCAATTTTGAAGCTGTGCATACCTCTATCACCAAGCAAGAAATGTATTGCATTGAATTACTAGAGGAAGAAAAGGTGACCGAAGATTGGAATGATCAAGAGGATGCTCTGTTAAGTGAACTTATGGACAACTACCCTTTTGACAATTACCATGCTATAGGATTGGGAACCTATGTAATCTATGATGAAGATCAAGTGCTCTTGAAGGTTGCCAAAGAGTCTGAAGGTGGCTAAACACCTGAGCTATGGATGTTGTACTTTGATGGGGCAAGATGCAAAGTAGGCACTGGAGTAGGGATATGTTTGATATCCCCACAAAATGAAAAAATACTAAGGTCTTCCCACTTCCAGTTCGCTTGTTCAAACAATGAAGCCGAATATGAAGGACTAGTTTAGGGTTTAAGCCTTGCGGAGCGAATGGGAATTAAGCAATTAATGGTGTTTGGAGATTCCGAACTAGTGGTCAACCAAGTCTGGAGAATTTCCATGGCAAGGAATGTCTGCATGAGATCTTATCAGCATCGAGTCTGGGACCTGGTTGAGAGTTTTGAAGCCTTCAAGATTCAGACTGTTTCCTAAGACCAAAACGACAACACGGATCGCATGGTAGCAATTGGATCCCAATTCAATCCTACTTCCAACCTTATAAATAACAAACACTTTGTATGAGTAATAGTCTGGCTAGTGGTCCCCGATAACGAACAAAGTTGGCAGGTGTTTGAAAGTGATGAACACACTACTTCATTCATCCAGTAGTTGGGGGAGTTTTCCAATCAGATCCAACCAAAGATTGCAGAGGCTTATGAAGGAAAAATCATGTAGCTCAAATCTAACAAGCTTCTGAAAGGATTGGTTACTCTCGAAAACCTTTTTGATTGTGATGATGCAAGAAATGATAGACAAAAGTTTGTGGCATACAAAAGTGACTATATAGACCTTCGAGTCTCAAACGACAGAAACCTTTGAGTCGGGAAAGATGTCCCACACCATGATAAAGAAAGGATCATCATTTTATGCAAGAAATATGAAGGAGTGGTGGCCTGGTCCTATGATGACCTTAAGGGATATGATCCTGACATCATCTAGCACATGATCGAGCTGGAAGAAGGTGCAAAACCAGTCTGACAAAAGTATAGGCCAATAAACCCCAAAATTGAAGCACTAATGGTGTAAGAACTAACAAAGCTAATCGAGTCACATATTATCTTCTCAATCAAGCATAGCATGTGGGTGTCCAATCTGGTCTTGGTCTGAAAGAAGAATGGAGATATCTGCTTGTGTGTGGACTTCCAAGACCTAAACAAAGCATCCCTGAAGGATCATTATCTACTACCTTCTATGGAGACAATCTTGCAAATAGTAGCAAGATCGGAAATGTTTTCTCTACTCGATGGCTTCTCCGGTTATAATCAGATCCAAGTTAAAGAGGAGGATCAACACAAGACTATGTTCACTACAAAGTGGGGAACATTCACATATGCTAAAATGCCTTTTGGTTTATCCAATGTAGGGGCAACATTCTAATAGGCAATGGACATCGCTTTCAACAAGCTGATCAATAAGATTATCCTAATTTATTTAGATGATCTTACTATGTTTTCTAAGTCTAAGGATGGTCATTTTGATCACTTAGAAATGGTTTTTCAGAAATGCCAGGATTTCAAGGTTTCCCTAAATCCAAAAAAATATGTATTTGGAGTGCCACAAGGCAAGCTATTAGGACATGTGGTGTCCAAAGACAAAGTTTCAATCGACCTCAACCAGGTGAAAGCCATCAAGGAACTTCCCCTTACAGTTAACAAGAAAGGCGTTCAGTCCTTCTTGGGAAAGGTAAATTTTCTTAGCAAGTTTGTTTTTGACTTCGTAGGAATAATCAGGCCAATCATCCTGATGGTAAAAAAGGATCAAGCATTTAAGTGGACAAAGGAAGCACAAGAAGCCTTTGAGAAAGTTAAGGATGATATTTCTTTAGCCCCTGTGTTGGTTAATCTAGACTTATCAAAGGACTTTATAATGTATGTATTCAGTAGCAAGTCTAGTATTGCTACTATCTTAACTCAGAAAGACAATGAAGGAAAAGGAGAACATCCAGTGGCATTTTATTCCTGGACCCTAAAGGAATATGAGATGAACTATAATTTCGTCGAAAGACAAGCCTTTGCGATAGTAAAGGGACTTAAAAAGTTTCACCATCTAATTTCCTGCAACAAAGTGATTGTCTATGTCACACATTCCAGTGTGCGCAAATGTATCATGGAGGGGGAAATCACAGAAAAAGAGATAATTGGATCACCAAGATCCTTGAATATGACATTGAGGTCAAACCCACCAAAACTGTTGGTGGAAGAGGACTGTGTGAATACATGGCACATGACGAAGAGATACCCACCGAAGAAGTGCAACCGGAGCTTGTTATGACGAATGAGCCAGAGTCTGAGGGCTGCTGGGTAATAGATAGAGTAAATTTTATGCAAACAAGAAAGTATCTGCTAGGTCTTTCCTCCCAAAAGAGGGGATACTATCGAGTACAAAATTGCAGATATGCACTAGTGGAAGGGGTCCTTTTCAAAAGGAATTTCAATGGCCTCCTCCTGCGATGTGTTACTATAGAGCAAGCTTGGAGAATCCTCGACACTTTCCACAATAGAACTACAGGTAGACACTTCTCTGCTAAGAACATCGCCATCAAAATGATGTGTGAAGGTTACTATTGGCCCACACTTTTCAACGACTCTCACTCCTTGGTGAAATCTTACAAAGAATGCGAGTTTTTTATAGGCAGAAGGAAGAATTATGTAATGCCTCTCAAGCCTATAGTGGCAGATGAACCATTTGCACAATGGGGCTTAGACTGCATTGGGATGATTAATACCACTTCCAGTGCCATACACAAGTGGATTCTAATGGCTATAGATTACTTCACGAGATGGACAGAGGCCGCTTTGCTTAAAAATGCAACAGAGGCAAAAATAGTGGATTTCCTCAAAGAGTTGGTGACAAGGTTGGACCCTCTGAAGACTATCACTTCCGATAATGCCAAAGCTTTCCTAGGTGCAAAGGTATGTCACTTTGCATTAACAAATGACATATTCCTTAAGACATCATCGAATTATTACCCGTAGGGAAATGGTTTAGCTGAGTCGACAAACAAGAACTTGGTCAGACTCCTTAAAAGAATTGGTTCAGAGCACCAGAGAGAATTGCACAAAAACCTCTGAGTGATGCTTTAGGAAGACCGCATAACTCCTAAGCAAGTCCTTAAGACTTCGCCTTATGAGTTGGTATACGGGAAAGAGGGATTGTTGCCTATATCTATGGAGATTCCAGCGCTTCAATTGTTGAAATCCCTCGAGATAGAACAAAATGATGCCATGGAGGTTTGGCTTGATGAACTGTTAGAGGTACAAGAAAAAAGGGAGAAGTCCCTAATAGCCATGACAAACTGCCAGCAAGTGGTCAAGTGATGGTTTGACAAGAGGGGTGTCTGACCAAGGCCTAAAGTGCAGAGACTTAGTGTTGAAATTTAATGAAAGGGTTGCTAAGCCGGGTCAACATAGATAGTTTGATAGCCTGTGGGATGGTCCATTTGAGATCATTAAGTGCAAAGAAGATAATTCTTTCGAATTAGAAAGCATGGAATATGAAGCCTTGGGAATTACGGTAAATGGGATTCATCTTAAACTATTCCATTAAGTTGCAAAATTTTACTATTGTACATATGTTAATATTGCTTTTATTTCCTTTCCCCTTTTGTTCTATTGGCCAGTCTTTTTTAGAAAATTTTGTGTTTTGGTGGAAAAGTGACCCATCATTGCAGGGAATAGAGCAGTGAAATAATTTTACAAAAATAATCAAGGAAAACACCCATATGCCAGGGAAATCAACCAAATATGCTGAATGAAAAGGAATCCATACAACAGATATGATGAAAGAGAAGGAGCCATGGATTTTATAAAGATATATGTCATTATATATATTCTTTCATTTTTACATGGTGAAAATGGCTAAAAGAGCCATAATTCAGAAAGTATATGATCATACGTGATATTCTTTTCATATATACTATGTGTATGGCCTTTTTTCAGGCTTATATACAAAAAACTAGAAACGGGTGGTGTATTTTTAACAACAAAAAACAAGGAGACAAGGAAGAATTTCATCCAATAGCATGGGAAACAACAATCTATGCATTAGCAATAGCGTCTATTGCATCTTCATCAATAGGTACATCAACAACAGAAGCATAATCATTTAGAGCAACCGCCATTGGTGGAGGAAACACTAGGTTCTTGAAGTCAGTGTACCAATAAATGTTGTAGAATGGCACTACGTTGTAGATGCAGAACAAAAAGTGAAAGGCCTGGGTAACCCTCCACTGGTGCTCATCATGTGTTTGGAGGCAGAATCCACTAAGAAACAACCGCCATAGGATGACCGCTTCTTCCTTAATATAACACCGAAGGTCATTGGCTGTTAGCAGGCCTACCCCATACATAGCATGAGCAACAACTTCACCTAGACCATTCAGGTACTTTTTAGGAAATATTTCCTTAACTAACTTTAGAATCAAAGGCCTGGGGATACCAATATCCAACATAGACACAACAAAGTGCGATAAAATGTCAGTATTGACACGATATTTGTCTTCATACTCTAGACAGTCCTGACCTAGAACCCACTTCATGGCAATCAAAGCTAGGGAGTGTTTATTTTTCATCATCCTCTTCAAAAACCTAGTAGAAATCTTGTTGAGGAGAGTTGTTTGTGACTTATATGACACTAGCCTAATAGGAGTATCCATGGTACCGACACACTACTATTACTTTCTAACTACTTCTGAAAGCTGCCTTCAACTTAGTCTATGAGAACCTTGCCAGTAATAAAGCCAAATACTAAGCAAATGACCTATTGCTAAAAATTGCTCAAATGCTAAGTGTGATTTTCTCACTACTTAGAGGCCTATTTATAGAAAAAATGAGGAAAATAATGCTAATTTGCTTCTCAAAAATGTTATGGTAAGCAAGTGCTGGCTTGAAAAGCGTGCCTGGGTTTACTCACATTTCCTAACTAGTTGCATCTGTTAAAGTACGACTCAATGAATGCAGAGTTAATGAGAGATAATTAATTAGCTTAAAAATGGTGGCACTCATCAGCAGTAAGCTGCATGGTTTGTAGGTTGTTGTGTCACCTCACAAGAGTTTCCCAGAACCCAAGGCAGGATTCATATCTTTTTAGATGGTGGTCGTTTGCTTTGACTTAATCATTCCATTTGGGATATTAATTGCCAATGCATGCTAATGCAAGGTTAATAGGAAAATCAATGACTCAAGTTCAAAGGAAATCACATTGTATCACACGGTTGCTAAACATGATAATGAATTCTTGTCACTTCTAAATGGCAAGTAATTTATTTTTTCCCGAAGCAAGGAGTTGGTAGTACATGCCAAATTAAATGCAAAAATCCCACTTTCTTCTACCATCTTGAGGAAAGATAGCTAAATATCAACTACAAAAATTTTAATGCTTAAATGTCTTTTGAAATACGCTTAGCCAAGTGAAGAGAAGTTTTAGCATATCCAGAGCCAAGGAAAAATTACAAAGAATTCAAAACCTGCAGAAGCTTTCATCTGAGGAGAAAAATGTTATCTAGAGTTCATCACAATAGACTCAGAGGGAAGCTGACCAATCCTTGTTGAGATCTACATAGTCATCAAAGGCTATGTATATCGATGAAGATTTACCATATGCTATGCCTAGTATACTAGGTAGGCCGAAGAGGGAAAATACAATGCAGCTGGATAAGCCCAAAGGTTATAGAAACCAGAAAAGGGTTGAGGAAAAATGGGATAATATTCATGACCCACACCTCACAAAAAACCCTAAGTCTTTAAGAGAAGCAACCTGTGCAACGATGAGGGAATTTCGGGAAACCATATCAACAACAAAAAAGGTATGGTAAAACAAACTTCTACAATATATGGTCGCGTTGGTACATTATTGCCCGAAGATAGTTGATGCCGCCATTCAACATTATAACCCAAACACCCACTACATTGAGGGTCAAACCTTAAATGTTAACATCAACCCACAAGACATTTGGCACATGCTATACATATCCCGGACCCAGGTACTAGAAAGGAGCAAATTCAGTCCTTCTCTCTTGCCAAAGGAGAAAACACATGGAAGGTGATGAAAAAGGGCACAAATTTCCTAATGGAGGAAATTGGCAAGAAGGGAATCCTAGGCGCTAAGCTGCTAAGTATCCTATTGCCACACCGTTCATTTCTTGAAGACATGTAGAATGCCTTGTTGATGCTAGTGTTTGTGTGCGGCCGAGACTCTGATGAGATGGTGGAGGCCTTTCAACTGGGGTCATCTTTCCAATTCCGCAAGCAACACAATATCTTTTGGTATGATTTTTTCGAATTCCTCATGGAGGAAATGATACGGTAAATAGAAAATTCCCCAGTGGAAGGGAAGTTTAGATTTCTCTCCCTCCTGGTTCATATGTTCCTGCATCAAAACCCTGACTTCTTCGGTAGATATTTTGATTTGCCTATTTTTGATGAGAAGCAGAGGAGGAAGCTAGTATCCACATGCACACCCTTTCTTTCCATGACATATGATTACTATGTGTTTTCAAATTATTTTATAACTTTGGTCTTGCAAGATTTACAAGGAGGAAGTGACATAATCTGACTCAACATAGATTAGACCAGATATATGTAGAGTTTCAATCCTGCTTGTGACTAGTTCTTTGGAGTGGATTTCACACTTCTCCAGATGCGGGGATTCATCGATCAACCTTTCCTACTCCTAGCCTGTGTCATGAATAGGGTGCTCACACTTGAAATGTATCAATAGGTGTGTATTATTGATTATACCTTCTGTAGCAGCCAAAGCGTCAAGAAGCAAGGATTCTTCACTTGTCTGAAGAACTTCAAAACAATGACTCTGGTAAAGAAGCAAACACATCAACTATTGCAGGATAAACTGGATCATTTAGGGTTGGTTTTAGTATGTGATAAATGGGAGTAAAATGCTTTCAATGATCTACCGTAGCCGCACATGAAGGTTACTCACATTCCTCGACCCTACTGGGAAAAGAGGCGCAACCCACAGGTGGATAAGGATGAAATTTTTGTTGAACTAGCGCGTGTTCCCACATAGGATAACAGAGAGCCATGGAACAAGTTTTACTTTGCTATGGTGGAGGCTAAGGATAGTGTCTAGATGGAACACACCATGTACAACAAGTTGCAGAAGGATGAGGAATGGATTGATGAGAAGATAGAAGATTTATGGAAATATTGATCACTAAGAGACAAGACAACTGAATGCTCCTTATGAAAGTTTGAAGGAGGACAAAGAATTTGAAAAATGGTGGGATGAGGAGCATCCTAGCTCTGACTCTAGTGCCAATAAAGGCAATGACTAGGAAGGTGGGTTTGAAGAACAAGAAGAAGAAGAAATGAATTCTTTTGCATCCTCTACAGCACAAGAGAAAATCTCTGGACAACCCATCTTTGTAGCCACAAATGTACAGTTTAATGTATCGAGGGATTCACATACACTCACTTGGGCCGCTAAGGTAACTAGAGTGTCACAACAGCAGCCAGACATAACTTCCAAGGCTGGGGAAACCCCACCTACAAAGCAACAACGAACAAAGGCTACCGTTGGGGAGAGTTCACAAGAACCTATCGGAGGACAGGTGCTTGCAGCTAGCCATGTTCCTAAAGAAGGGGAAGAGTTGCTAATGAGTCAAGGGCCACCATCAACTAGTCAACAGGTAAATTTTGCTCCTTCTCTTACTTCTTAGTCCTTGGTATCCCCCACTATCTTTGTGGAAATTCCCGCCATGAGTGTTGGCCCTCCGTTTCCCACCTTTGATCCAACGTATGCAGGAGGTTTCACCCAGTTCTCATAGGTCACTCCACCCACATTTACTCCTTTGTGAACCATTGTGCCAGCTGCTACCACTCAAATCTTCCTTGCCTCACTTTCCAAAGGCATACTCATTGCTGACACCCTTGCTTCTACTATTACTGCAAATCTTCCTCTTCCCTCATAGTAGGCAGACTCCACGATGACAACTCCACCATTTCAGCCCATGAGTCCTCTTGCTGGTTCACCAATTGAACCTTGGAAAGTGGCAAACCTTTCTGCTAGTTCTCAAACCAAGCTTTGGAATGTGCCCCCTTCTCCCCACAAATTGTCACTCTCTAGAAGTAGCAAATGCCTGGGCCTATCAAAATTACCTATCCATATGCCCTACCTTCTAGTGCTCCTTTCGAAGGTGGGAAGTCTCATCGCTAGACCTATTCATGGCACAGATTGACTTCGGAAAGAAGGCATGTGAAAATATAGTACAAAAGTGAAGGCAAAGGATGATGGTAAGCCTGTGGAACCAAAAATGAAAACTCTCTATGATGAGACCCAAAAGGAGTTAAAATTTGTAACCATGTACCCAACGGTAACCAAGCCACAAGGGGAGATGTGTCTAGAAGACTATGAGGTATATGTAGTAGGGCTTGACATGAAGGCGGCCCGACCATAGGATAAGGTTGAGCTTATGGAGGAAACACAATGGGTGGTCACCTCTGGCTTCCTTAAGACTGGCCACCAGTTGAAGAAAATGGATGAGCAGCTTAAATCAGTAAGGGAAAATGCTATTTTTTTGGAGAAAAAGGAAAATTCCCTAGAAGCAGATGTTGCGCATTTGATAGAGAGGGCACTGGTAGTAGAGAATGAAAGGAACAAACTTCAGGGGGAGCTTGTGAAAGTTCAGACTATCGACCCTGCTATGGTTAATGAGCTGTGTACTAAGAATCTATAGGCAGAGCAAAATTTGTAGCTAAGGAATGAGGAGTTGGAGTAGTGTCGCATTGAATATGATCAAGGGATGGCACAAAAGAATGAGGCCTTAGAGCATCAGCGAGCTCAATATGAGAAAATTTTATAGGAGAAAGATGTTGAATTTGAGGGACGAAAAGCCCAATTAGAAAAATAACTTCAAGATACAAAGTCCTCTCTTGACATGCATTTGGAAAACCACTCCCAAGCTGAGGAAAACTGGCATAAAGAAATGAGTAGCTCTAGAGAGCAACTGACGTTTGAAAAAAGAAAAAGTGCAGAATTGGCCAAGGTCATTAACTTAAAGGATGCAGAGATCGCTTCTCTTAAAAGCTCTCTCCTGGCCTCCCCTGTGTAGCCAGATCTTGTTCCACTGGTTAGGCAATTGTATACTTCTCATTGGCAAAAGATTAATTTTTTTTGCTTAACTCTATAGCCCACTCTTCGGATCATCACCAAAATAGCAAAACTAAACCAAGAGGCTCATAGTACAATTGAGAATTTCCCATAGTTTATCTCGGAAAAGGTTTTAGAAGCAAATGATCTTCTTACCAAGCTATATTCGGTCTCTGATGAGGACCTTGCCAAGGAATGAATTGAAGATCGAGATGCTGCCGCCTAGATGGAAAACAAGTTTATCTATTGTCACTCGGCCTTCCAGTGCACTAGTGCAGTCGTAGCTACTCTAAACCAAATGATAGGAAAAATTCAGGAGAGTTTCTCTAGGTTAAGTGAGATGGGTTTTCCATCTCCATTCTTGGAAGATGGCTCTATTGCTATAGCCGAACAGATTGCCAAAAGAATAAAGGAGAAGAAAAATGACTCAAATGATTTCCAGAGTTTTAGCCAACCTCCCACCGCAACTAGCATTAAGGGGCTTATTCATCCTCTTGCATAACTATTCTTTCATTGCAAGGAAGGGGCCAGTTTTCCTGAGACACTGCCTTATAAGGAAGCACTTGAACTGGGTGGAGCATAGGAGAACTTACACAATATAGCCAAGCCATCTGAGGATGATTGGTCACCACTGCAGGTGGCTCTTTCCAAGCTCTGACTTTGTCACCTAGTGAATGGTGCTCTGGTCTATAAACCAGAGAAATTTTGGGTTCTCCATTCCTCAAGCGATACGGCTCTGGTAGTCACCAAAATCTATGAATAAATATTCAATAAGCTCCCTTTGGGTATATTTTTTCTCTAAGTATCGGTCCACACATCGTAAATAAGCCACTCGACCTTTTTTGTCAAAATATGTTGCCTCCTCCACATGTCTGGTCTACGCTCCCTGAAAGTTTCCTTTCCTTCGCATTTTGGGAATCCTCACTATACTTCCATGTGTCATCACTACACAATCAATGATCACTTCCATTCACTTTTGAGTAAAGCTCTGCCCACCCGCCATGTTTCACCTTGGTGTAAGTTTTCAATGGCAAAAGATAAGGATTCACATGGGTTGCGCTATGCTGCCACATGTCTCTTTGGCAGGTTTTGTATTTGGGCGACGAATAAAGCGAACCAAATTTTGTGACCGGCCACCGCGTGTCATAATTACTTTATGGGGTGATGACACTTGCCTGCTTGACCTTGCTGGGACCACTGCCATCATTTGTAGAGGATGCATTTGAGCCTAGAATGACCAGATGCTTTTTTTTGAATACTTTTTGTTGCAATGACCTGGAGATATACTCAATTCTATATCATTTCCAAATATTGTGAAATCTTTTTTGTTATTGCTCTCCAAGGTGGGGGAACTTTTCAGCTATATATACTTCTCTCTGTTTTGAGGGAAGGGTTTGGATTTTTTAGAAGAACACTAATTTTAGGAAAGACACCAAGCCTTTATTATTGTTATTTTTATTGCAAACAATCTCAGACTATGCCAATTGTTTGGCCTTTCTATTCTTTTATGATATTTGATTATCTTTAGATAGTGCTGCTATTGTCTAGATGTTTCATTTGAGAAATTTTATAAATTGAATGCAAGTTTGTTGGTCTAGATCATGTCTTATGACTCTTCTTGGCAGTAGGAATGTATGCAATGTTGTTTTATGTCAATGAATGGATTATCTATACTTTAATCTTCAGTTTCTGCATTTCTAGAACATCACAATTACCAATCGGGCTTTAAATCTATGATTTATCGTGCCTATTTTGAGGTCTTGGCGTAAAGCCTTAGTTTAGACTTTATTTTTATATATATGTTTCCTTTTCCCTTCCCAAACTCCATTATAGAAGAATTTTTCTTCTTTAAAAATCTGGAGGTCACTCAATTTAGTACAAAAAGGTTCCCCATAAACTGAGTTTCCCATAAGTACTGTTACCTTGTCAACTTTTGGCATCAACATAACTAAAACAGGAACACACAATGTTTTACGATCCTACATATTAAATCTCTATAAAATTAAATTGACATACTTGCTTTTTCCAAGCCATAGCTTTCTATTCACTCTATCTCTTTTAATTTCCATCCCAAGAATGTGTTTAGTTGCACCAAGATCTTTCATTTCAATTTTAGTAGCAAGTTGAGATTTTAGTTTTGAAATCATACCTTACCCTCTACCAATAATTAACATATCATCAACATATAATGCAATAAATAGGAAATGATCACCATTATTTTTAAAATAAAAACAATGATATGATTTAGAACACTCAAATATGAAACTCAACACATATGTATCAAATTTTTGGTACCACATGCTAGGACTCTATTTTAAGCCATACAAAGATTTCTTCAATTTGAAAATTTACTTTTACCTTTCACCACATAGTGCTCTGGCTATGTCATATAAATATCCTCCAAATCACCATGAAGGAAAGAATTTTTCACATCCATTTGCTCAACCTCTAAATCACAAGCAACAACAATAGAAAGAAAAAATCTAATGGCTGTCATTTTTGCAACAGGAGAAAATATCTCACCATAATTACCTCCCTCAACTTGAGAGTAACCCTTCATAACCAAACTTGTTTTGTAGTTCTCAATACCTCCATTTGAACCAATCTTTTTCTTGAACACCCATTTACAATCAACAGGTTTTCATCCTTCAGGTAATGGTACAAGATCCCATGTATCATTCTTTTTCAAAGATGTCATTTCTTCATCCACAATAATCTTCTAGGATTCTGCATCATTCATACCTAGTGTCTCTTCTACTGATTTGGGTTCATCCATGTTAGTATTCAAAGAAAAATACATCTCCAATCATTAGGTGAATACATTTCAAGTGGTTGTCTATGCCTTGTAGACCTACAAACAAGATGAGTTGGAGGCTCTTCCTCCTCTTCTGAAGATCTAGAGCTAGATGAGCTCTCCTCAACTTCTTGTCTATCTTTGGGCCTCAATTCAACTTTCTCAGGTGTAGAAGGAAATTGAATCACATCTTCTTGTTTACTTTGTTTTGGTTGCAATGTAATAGAAGGCTTAGTTTCTCTAAAAATAACACTTCTACTATGTATTACCTTATGTGCAATAGGATCGCAAAGCTTGTATCCTTTCACACCATAACTATATTAGATGAAGATACATTTCACAAACTTGTTCTCCAACTTTGCTTGCTTCTCCTTTGGAACATGTGCATATGCCTCACAACCAAAAACTCTAAGATGTCTTAATGTAGGCTTATGACTCAACCATGCCTCTATAGGCATCTTATCAACAAGAGCTAATGTAGGAGACTTGTTAATCAGGTAACAGGTAGTGGCAACAACTTCAACCTTTAGTTCTAGGCCAACACCACTTTACATACTCCTAGCCTTCTCCATCAATGTCCTATTCATTCTTTTTGCAACTCCATTATGTTGTGGAGAATACAAAGTTATCTTCTGTCTATGAATACCACAATCTCTACAAAATCTATCAATATAATTAGAGAAAAATTCACAACCATTATCAGTCCTCAAATATTTTATTTTCTTTCCAGTTTGCAACTTAACCATTGCTTTAAATTCTTTAAATCGACTGAAAACTTTAGATTTACTCTTTACAAAATATACACATGTCCTACTATAATCATCAATAAATGAAACATATTATGTGGATTTACCAATTGAAGGAACATCTACAGGACCAAATACATCAAAATGAATAAGATCCAATACACCACAAGATTTATGAGAACTCAAGTAAAACTAAATGTGGTTTTGTTTTCCATAAATGCAATGGTCATAGAAATCAAATTCAAGATTACAATCAAACAAACCTTCAACAAGGTTTTTATTTTTCAAGGTCCTTAGACCCTTTTCTCCAATGTGGCCAAGTCTCTAGTGCCATAACATATTTTTCTCTATAGGTAAATTTGTCTCTCAAGAAAGAGCACCCTTGGGTACCCAAAAGCCATGACCATCTGCTGAAGGTGAAACCCTCACTTCTTCTACAAAATTTCTTTTCACAAAAGTACTATTGCACACAACAGTACATGCATCAAGATTATACAATGTCCCATATTTGACACCTCTAGCAATCACCATAACACCTATAACTATCTTGCATCCTGCATAATTAGAAAATACTACCTGCACACCTGCATCTATTAGTTTGCTCACAGATAACAAATTTCGTGCTAATCTAGGGATATGCAACACACCATTAATCCTTTTTATTCTACCATCAAGAAACCTGATTTTAACTTTACCATGACCAAAAATTTCTAAATGAGAATCATCATCCAAGTACACCTTACCTCCATTAAATTCATCATATTCAGAAAACCAAACTCTATTAAAGGTCATATGAAAAGATGCACCTGAGTCAATTAACCATGCATCATTACCTGCACAAGTTGCCAAAGCTGCAATGAATGTGTCACCATCTTCCTTTTCAGACTCGAAATTAGAATCAAATTTCTTCTTTTGATTCTTCTTTTCTTCTTTGCATTCCTTATGAACATGTTCAAGCTTACCATAGTTCTAGCAAATAAATTTGGACTTTCCAGGAGATTTATATCTCCCCTTGGAGTTGGATTTTTGATGCTTCTCATTCATCTTGTCTTTTTCCTTAGGTCTTCCATGAACATTTAGGGCCTCCTTGGAAATTATGGATACCTTCCTCATATCTTTAAAAAGAAAAGAAATCACCACATCTCCAGTCTTCAATATAATATTTAAGTACTCACAATAGCCATAACAAGAGAATCCCACAAATCAGGCAAAGAACAAAGCAAGATCTAACATTTCTCCTATTTCATTTTGACACCAACTGATGCCAATTGAGCCACCAACATATTGAATACTTCTAGGTGGTTTTTGATTCGTCCACCCTCTTCCATTCTCAAGGAATACAACTTCTTCCTCAAGAAAATATTGTTCACTAAAGATTTATCCTGATACATCTCACCAAGCTTCTTCTATAGTTTCTGTGTAGAGGTATCTTCATGGACATTAATTAAAATAGAGTCTTCCAAGCACAATTTGATTAGACCCTTTGCTTTACAATCCATAACATCATATTGAGCAGCTTGAGTAGGATCTAGAGCCCTTGAATGATCTGGTGGATATTTTCAGTAAAAATTGAAGTGTCTCCATTCTCTCCAGAATTTGTACCATCAGAAAGATCTTGGCATCTTGATTCAAACACAACTTGAATGGAGCAAAAAGGAGCCCGTTTGTGCAAGTTATGGCCAGTCAAACCTTGGGTCAAACTGGGATCAGAGGGCGTCCAGTTAGCAAAAAAATGATGTCGTCAAAAGTTGTCAAAGATGGCGTCATCATGAAGAGCTCGTCGAGATGATTCCGATGGCATTCGTTTCGTTGAAATCTGATGTCGTATGCTCAAGATACAGCTAGTCAAAGTTTTAGTTGACTTTTGAGGTGGACCGTATGGATGATGACGTCATCATTCCGTACTGTATGGAATGGGAAGTGGACCAATCAGAAATTGACATGTGGCATCCCCATCAACATTTGTACGGACCAATCACATAGTGACACGTGGCAGTCCATACATTCGTAGACCAGTCAGCGCACAGTCATCGTCGACGTCATTGGACACATCATCAGCTAATTGGCTGAGATGTCGGCATTTCTATCAGCGAATCAAGTTTTGCCACATGGCACCCATAGCATGCCACGTGGCCTCCTCCTCCTCCCGACAAATGGATGAGTTGGTTGTTTGTTTTAACAAAAATACAACGCTTGTCGGGGGAACTCGAACCAACGACCTCCCACATCCGAGATAACCGCGCGGCCGTTGGACCAAACAGAGTCCGCTTAACTACATATGTGCGGCGGTTATTTTTGTTGTTTTAAAATTGGAAAACAGAGTCCAATCACAGAGTGACATGTGGCAGTCCATACATTCGTAGACCAGTCAGCGCACAGTCATCGTCGACGTCATTGGACACGTCATCAGCTAATTGGCAGAGACGTCGGCATTTCTGTCAGCGAATCAAGTTTTGCCATGTGGCACCCCTTCAGCATGCCACGTGGCCTCCTCCTCCTCCCAACAGACGGATGAGTTGGTTGTTTGTTTTAACAAAAATACAACGCTTATTGAGGGAACTCGAACCAACAACCTCCCACATCCGAGATAACCGTGCGACCGTTGGACCAAACAGAGTCCGCCTATGTAGAGACGTGCGGCGGTTGGTTTTGTTGTTTTAAAATTGGCAAATGGCTATTAAAAAGCCAGTGGTAGGTTTTGAACCCCGAACCGGCCGGTGATTAAAACATTTACTCACTGTTTGACCATTGATGCCGTATGGAATATGTATGGCATCGAATGTCTTTGTTAATTGTTTCAAAACTGAATGCTTAAATAAAACAAACTCCCCTATAATTTAAAAATAAAAACAAACAATAATCTTTTTAAAGATTAAATCAAAACCTCCTTATCAATAATAGCCCGAGAGTAAAACAATTAGGGGCTTAAATTAATTTAACATAGATAATGGGGGTTATTTTCAAGATATTATGCAAAAATGGGGAGATTATGTAAATCTTATGGTTTTGACCAAATTGGGTGAAACTTTTGTATAAAAAGGGTTGAAAGGGAGAGAGTTAGGCTAAGGGTGAGATTCATAATTTTCAAGTGAAATAGGTGTCTAAGGATTCGAAAGAGGAGTTCTAGGAGATTTTTGAGCCATTTTCGTACATCGGAGTATTGTCATGCTGCTGAAGTGCTCAAAGAAATGGTCTTGGTGCATTTGTAATTGATTTTGGAGAATAATCGGATCGGTCTCACTCTATTGGAGCGGACCTGGAGACATAGTCACGCTTGTGGCGAACTCCGTAATCAAACCCCTATTTGCACTTTTTCTCCGTAATCATTGAAACATTCTCATTAACAACATCCTACACATCTCAATCTATCAACAAATCCTGCATCTTTAGCTTCCATATCTCAAAATTATTTCCAAAAAATTTCTCCACCTCTATTCTCCCTCATGAACTTGCCATCTAAAAATTCTTGTAACAAGATCACAAAGTGTCTTCTACACAGGCTCCCACTCAAATATGGATTAGTTCAAAAAACCCAACAAACCACAACTGAAACCAAAGGTGATCAAGCTTTGATACCACTTGTAAGGAAGTTAAGGTATCAGAACAAATTCCTACACTAATCTTGAGAGAAGAAAAATGTAAAGCTTTATAGATCTTTAATAGTTACAAAAACTTAAACATAAATAAACACAAATATCATGTATACCACAACACAAAGATTTATGTGGGGAAAATCCTTTCAGGAGAAAAACCCTACACTCCAAAAGCTGCTCAATATATTATGTAGAAATCAAAAGATTACTTGTAATATACTTGCAGATCAAGCTTCTCGCAGGAGTATCACCACTAGAGATCAAGAGACAACAGGACTACTATCAGACTCTCAGAATACACTTGAGCATCAACATACAACCCAACCACTTATAACAAGCTTTTTGGAACCTTATAGAATTAGGGTAATATACTTTTAGATCAAGCTTCTCGCAAGATTATCACCACTAGAGATCAAGAGACAACAAAACTGCTATCAAACTCTCAAAATACACCTGAGCATCCACATACATCCCAACTGCTTATAACAAGCTTTTTGGAACCTTATAGAATTAGGGTTTTACAAGGTCATTTTTTATTTGACATGTTAATGAAAAAAGCTTAATGTATTAGAAGGAAAAATCCTTGATGTGTCAGTGAGAAAACCTTGACATGTCAATGAAAAAAAATCCAGGCAATGTCCCAAACCCCACGTCTTGCTACGAGTGTATAGTATTTACATGATCAGTCACCACCTATCAAAAATAAACCATATATAATTACAAGGTTGAGACACATTTTCCCAACATTCAATTGAAAGATGACTAGCAATATGCTAACTATTATCTCAGTGTTTAAATTTATGAAAAATATTGTCATGAGATTTTACATCTAGACAACTACATTCATAATTTGGAGAAAAAAGTATGGGCCTCTGACAAAGTCTTTGTCCCAGGAATCTCAAAGTTTTATCTTATAATCATTTTGCTAGCTAAAGTTGAATGCCTTTTATGGTAGATTTTTTGGCTAGGTCATGATTATGTTTTTGTAGTGGTGTATAAATAGTTTTTGATAGAGATACTAGATTCCTGAGAACTTCATGGAAGAACATTTGGTTTGTACTAGATGTAATTTGGGTACAAGTTAGATAGTTCGAAAGAGTATTATTTGGAAACTACCTACATAGAGCCCTTTTAAGGTCAAATTTTTGTGGAGCTTCTAAGAGGAACCTTGGATGGGTTGGGGGAAAGGTTGGGTGAGGAAATCTTAATCTAGGACTCTAAAGGTTATTTAGTTCAAGTTGGTTCTCTCCATTTTGGCTATAAGGCAAACAATGAATAAAAATGGATAACAACGGTGGTAGGTTTAAATCTTGGATTAGTAGAGAGGTTATTGTTGCAAGATTCACTCAATATTATCTCAGGCCTTTAGAAATAAGTTTATGTTAAATGGAAAGTTCAAAACTTCTTAATGATGCTATCGATTTATGTACAAAATTCTCAAGTGTCTCTTTCATGCTTTCTAATGGTATGCAACTATTTAGATTGCCATCCACCATGAATTATTTGGTTAGCCTGAATTTCCTCTTATCCCCTATAGGAGTTTTTTTTCACCTCATGATGTTTATTTTGAAGTGGAATAACTTTTCTCATTTCTCCTCACTTGGGCTACTACTAGTATCACCTTTTAATCAGATCAACTTTGTCATTTGTGCTACCACACATGTCAAAATGTGTCAAATCACCCATTTCTTTCATATATTCTTGTGGTCTATGTACTCATAGTACTACATTTGTGGCTTCTTTTCTATTTCTCTTTGAGTTTAGGCTTAGGCCAAGTGGATTTTGTATATGTTTGCTTACTTTTTTTATGGCTCTCAAGCATCACTCTAGTTTCTCACGAGACCCTTTGCTATGCAGGAAAGTTTCAAACCATTATCTATGCTTCATTTTTCATTTCATTTCTTTTTTATTAAATATGGTCAAAGTAGTTTCAAGCCCAAAAAATGTAAGGGATTTTGGAGCACTCCATTCTAGGGTTTCTATCCTTGCTAAATTTAAGTCCAAATTTGGTGCAATAGTGGTCTCCATTGTGGTGTGTGGTTGGATTGAAAATGGGTCTAGTGCTCCATCTTAAGGATCCAATTGTCTCTATATCATTTTGCATTAGGTCTTGGCAAGGATTTTCTGCTAGACAGTAATGAGGAGGTGTCATTGGAGAATGCTACTTTAGCAAGTCTTCGTTCTTGCAATGTTTCTCAATCCCCTTGTCTAGTGAGTGATGTTAAGTCCCTTTAGCATGAGATGCGGGACTTGTAGTAATAATTTCACTCTCTTTCATCTTTCTACCTCAGACATTCAAAAAGTGGTGAAAACCCTATTTATATCTTATAAGAACAACACCCTAGAGGTTGCAAGCACATTTGATTTTCCAACTTTGGTAGGCAATAATTTGATTCACGGTAGGAAGAAACAAGACATTATTAATGGTTTTTATTTTAAGCCCTTGGCTAACTTTGGTGATTGTAAAAATTCACCTTCTAAACAAGTCATGATAGTAACACAAGGTTAAAATGTCAATCTATTGTTTTGAAATCTTTGTCTAAGGTTGTGTTGGGCTAGGAGATTGGGGTATCACCAAATTTTAGGTTCCTAGTTTCTTTTATCATGACTATATCTTGTTTCTTGGATCTATTAATAAGTTGCACCTATTCCTTCGAGGTTTTTTATATGCTTAAATTTTTTTCAAGCTTGTTAGTTGCTTCACCTTTTTAGCATAGTGACTTCTTTACCTTCATCTCTACTCCTTCAACCTCTTGGAGTTTTGGTATGTAGTTATTGTAGCTTGTACTCGTATTGGATATTTGATGGTTTTTTGATATTATATAGGTGAGATCCCTTAAAGATCCCTCTCTATTAGTATAAAAAACCAAATAAAGTAGATTTAAATACGACATAGTCAGCTCAAGCTGTAATTTTATAAAATTGCACTCCTTACAATTTCACATACATTCTTGCATCTGATTTAGTGTCCACTCCCCTAGAATTTTTCTAGGCTCATTTTAGCCCCTGCATCAGCCTTTTTCACTCTCAATATGGTTAGGACCCCTTTTCAGCAACTACCTTCGTACGTTAGCTTTGCGTCAAACCTTGTGCTTCTCCCATTCTCATTGTTTTGTAGCGTGATGTGTTTGGACACTAGCACACCATGTGGATGTCCATGCACCATGCTAGTGTCCTAGGACATTTCAACATTCAAATGATTTCTTCCAAGAATTTTTCCACTTGTTGACTCCTTTTGTCGGTGGTAACAACCTAGATGCTTTGTAACCGCTTGGGAAGCTTATGTTCCCTATTTAAATGCTATCTTTTCCATCTATTTGGTATACTAAATCTTTCTAGCTTTGGCTCCTACCTTTTCCTTCTTTATTTATTTTGCTATCTTGCTTGGAAAGCTCCATACAACTTGCTATAGTAGCACACTCAAGCTCTTACGATGCTTTTTGGAGCTCTCTTGGCTCTTTCCGCTCTCTCTTTTGTCCTTGCTCTCTTTGGCTTCCTTAAGCCTTGCAATTGATATCTCTCTTACCTTTTGCTTGCGAGCATCTTAGGATTTATCACATCCCCATGATACAGGTTCTCCTTCTTGAGCAGGGATTGCTTTTATCACTCCATATTTTCTTACTTGGCTCACTCTCTCTATTTATCTAGTTGTTTGTAGAGGTAGGAACACCAAGACGACGGTTTGACTGAGGCAAACCCCTATACATCCCCAAAATTTTCTCTTGATCTTATGCATGTAGGTATTGAAGACATTCATGTGCTAGAGCTTCATTACTTGGGTTTCTATGAGAAGCTTCTATCTCTTATCCTCTTTAGTCTCATCATCTACTTCACTTTATTTCAATTCTTTTACATTTTTTTACGTTCTCACATTCTGAGATTTCTTAGCAATTAGAGTAGAAGTAGCCACTCTATTGTTTTTTATGAAATTATTGATTTCTGGTTAGTACGAGATTCCAATGTGTGTTTGGGACTCTAGTGCACTGCACTGTTGTCCTTATTCCACACTTCCATCCTTTGGCCGAGAATTCATCATTTTGTCCAGAAAACCTCTGTAACCTACTCTTTGTAATTTTGAAACTCTCTCGCGTTGTTCCTTGAGGTAGTTTAGGGAAATTTTCCCCTTGGGAATCTCTTGAGAATAAAGAGACTCATGAGTAGCGAATCCACCTTCTTTACATTTTGGTGAACTCGACATGAACCACTACTTTTTTCAAAAAACTAGGAATTTATTTACCCCAACTTGCTGGGGTCATAACTTTTGACTCAGTGATAGGAATTTAGAGCCATTTACACCATTGGAAAGGTTTCCAAGAGGACTAATTTAGTACCTAAAATACTATTCCTTCATTAAGCAAATTTTAGGGACCAACACAAGTTTCAACCCGAAATTCTACTCTAAAGACCTCTGAAAATGCAAATTACTAGAACCTAGAAAATACCAAAAAAATCTAAAAATTTGGATTTTTGGTTTTTCTTAGTTCTGTCACCCCTAGACTACTCCGAGTTAGCTGACTTGTTTATTATAGTTAGCATACTATTTTCAAAATGAATTTTGTATCTCCTTTTATGAGTTTAGTATCTAATTATATTCAAAATGTTAATGATGTTCCATTTCATGCATGTGATGGTGACTTGGCTTTACCCATGTCACTCGGTATCTTTGATCCTTCTCATGAAATTCCTCTTATGTTGAAGTATATTTTGTTGCAAGACGATGAAATCATTGATACTTTTCTTAATGTTACTCTATATACCCTTCATTCCAATGTACTCTTTTCTAGAGATGATGCATTAGTGAATGATTAATCTCTTCTCTATTCCAATAAACTCTCCTCTAGAGATGATGCATTGGTGAGTGATGAATCTTCTTCCACATGTGGTCCTCCCTGGGTTGATGTTGAGAATAATTCTTTGAATAATTATTCCACTAGTTGTGATGAGTCTCTGAATATAATTTGTCACTGCTACCCCTCAAATGCCTAAGAGACATGTTATTTATCTGAATCCAACTATTCCTTCTCCTACAAGGACTTGTTCTATTGATAGTGTCCCATTTGATAGCGATTATTTTGATATTTATAAGGCTCCCTCCTATAGAGCATTAGCCCATACTTATAATACTAGAAGGAATAAAAAAATGTTGATCGGCCTATCTCTTTACCACCTTCTCAACCAAGTCTTCCTTCAACATCTAAACCCATGACTAAAGCACCTAGTAATTATGATCTTGTTGAGAAACTCCGTGTTACTCCTACCAAGATCTCACTATGGGAATTACTTTAGTTGGCTTTGGTTTATCAAGGTATGCTTTAGGAAACCTTGCAAAAGATTGTCTTGCCTTCTTCCTCTAGGCTAGTAGATGTTGATGCATTGATAGCTCATATTCAAGTGGATTCGTTGAATATTACATTCTATCCACATGAACTCCCACCTCTGGAAGTACAGAAGTAAGCAGATCCTCTGATGATTATAGTTAACATTAATAATATTGACATTAGATGTACTCTCGTTGACATTGGTTCAACACTCAATGTGTGTAGCATTGATCTATTGACTAAGATTAATATTGATTCAACTTCTCTTAATGCTTCTTGTGTTGACATTCATGGGTTCAATAATGTTAGTCAAAAATCCCTAGGCATGATAGTCTTGCCTTTGAGGTTGGGAATAGTTACCGTACCCACCCTTGTATATGTTATGTTAGAAAAGTTTCCATATAACCTTTTTCTTGGTAGACCGTGGACTCATGCTGTGGGTGCAGTTCCATCTTCCTTGCATAAATCTATTAAGTTTATTTGCAATAATTGAGTAGTCATAGTCAGGGTTGACCTTGAGGCTATGCACTTATGTGAGATGGCAGCTGCTAGTCAAGTTTTGGTTGTTCCTACTCTTATTCCTTCATTGTCTTCCAATGTGTTGATGTTTACTCCAACAATACCTATCACAAAGGATACTCTTGAGATAGATGTCCCTAAAGAAGATCCTTTTGAAGCAAAAAATCTTAAGTCTACTCCTACCTCTTCTCAAGAGAATTCATGTCTTGGTGATGATTGGGATTCTCTAGAATTTATGAAATCCTTCAATGGAGAATATAAAGTCACCATGATCCACTTAGACCTTCTGGTAATGTCATTCAAAACCGCTATCAAAGATAGTTATTCTTCTGTATCTCAAGATAACGTGAACATAAATTGTAATCTTCTTAGTGTTGATCCTCCTTTGAGGAAGATGATCACACTTTTGCTAAAGAGGCTAATGCTAGTAGTCCTATCAAGGAGGTTGGTGGTGATCCCATAGAAGAGTGTGATCCCCATTGTTAGAATAATGCTCTCTATGAAGATCATCATCCTTCTCAATATTTGCAAGCATGTTATGGCCCTAGCTTTAAGCTTGTCTCTAAATATGGCTATGAGCATAAAGGTTGTGGGCATAATGAATAAGGTATTAAGGTCCCTATAGAATGTACACCTTGTGAGTGTAATTCGGGGCTTGGTTGCTTGAATTAACATTCTAAATGGAAACAATGGTTGAATGTTGATATGATTTTTTTCTCAACTTCATTCTCACAGACTAATTCATCTGGCATTATTCGTGTCTTTATGCCTTCTTGTGAGCAGTCAAAATTTTCTCCACAAGAGAAAGGGTTGCTTCCTACTCCTCATCAGGGAAAACTTTAGTTGCAAATCTTCACCAATTGGAAAATAATTAAAATTGAGACCTCCAAAAAGGGTGAATAGTACAAGCTAAAAACAATGTTGAATTTCCAGGTTTTTACATAAAAATAATTTTGTCTCGATTAATTTGCCTATGTAAACGATGCGTCATTGGAACTGATTTGCTAGTAGTTTATACTATAATTACAAATATTAATTAAATTCGCTAGTAATATTATATTACTACCATTAATTTCGGGGCAATATAGCCACAATAATAAATTACCATTTAATTTTAGGGATATTTTAGCCTTGAATAGGGCTTTAATTTATTGCCATCAAATCATTGATTATCGTTTTAATCAGATGGCTGCAAGTTGATTCCGTGCCCTAATACACACATGCCTTTTAAAAGTCTTGTTGAGGCCTGGAATTTGTTTTGGTCCACATGATTAAACCTAATCATCTGGACCAAAAGAAATTTGGGCCTCAACAAGCCTTTTAAATGGAATGCACGTATTAGGGCACAAAATTAGACCAAAACAAATTCTGGGCCTCAACATGCCTTTTAAAAGGCATGTGCATATTAGGGTGCAAAATCAACTTGTAGCTATTTGATTAAAAAACAAATCAAACATACTTAATTTAAAAAAAATACTTAATCTGTGTGTGCTCCAATGCGTTTTCGATAGTGAATTTATGCTTGGTGGTGAGGGGCTCTGCCCCTTGACCCCGCCTATATTGCGATAGGAGCATGCGGGGTCCTTTATCCCTGGACCCCGTGAGGGGGCATTGCCCCCTCAAACCCCACAAGGGGTCTCTACCCCCTTGATCCCCACAAGGGGCACTGCCCTTTGACCTCATCAGTGGCTGCCGCCCCCAGGCCCCTACTTCAATATTACAAAAAATAAAAAATATATGGGGGAACTACGCCAGCCAACTACATGCAATTTTTTAAAGGGGAGATTCGCCATTGTAATTAATATTTTTAGTGATTATTCACTAGGATTTACCACTGTGATTATTATTTTTACCAATTATTCATTAAGATTTTCCAAGATTTTACAATTTTTTTTCATAATGTGCATAGATTCGCCAAGAAAATTAATATTTTTTTTCAAATAAAAGGAAAGATTCGTGAGGATTTTACAACTTCGCTGGGGGGGGGGTTTCTTAAATTTATCCCTACTCCTCATTCTTTATCTGAGCAAGAGAGTATTTTGTTGAGGCTTCTTAAATCCCACTTAATTACTCTTCCTCCTACATGTAAGAAATTTCATAAGCATGATAAAGAAAAAACATTCTTTTTGTGCATATCATCAAGTGCCTAGCCATTCCACTAGTGAATGTAAGGCCTTGAAGGATAAAATACAAAAACTTCATGATTTTGGTGTCATCACTCATTTATTTGTTGATGCACCTAACTCTTCTTCAAATGACAAGTGATATCGAGGTCTACCTCTATCCTATATGTTCTAAGTATCTTGCATGGTTCTCCTCCCTTGTATGTTAGGGGTAGTGGTAACTTGTTCTAGAGATACATGTGTCCTTTAAAGGACCCCCTCTCTTCTCTCTATCTTTCAATTGGAGTGTCCCCTTTAGTGGGCCCCTTACTATCTTGAAGTGTTCCTGAGGACCCCCTTTGAAAGTTTTTATCTCAAATGAATTCAATGGTGTCTAGCTTTTGTGCAACCTAACTAGACCTTTCTTTTTTTGACTGTCCTATAATGCAGCTTGCAATAGATATGGGTTCTTCTAATTAGTCTTGCTATGCAATATCAAGAACTTGTAAAGCTCCTTTGTGTTAAGCTTTCCTAGCATGTTTAGTTTGCAGATTAACATGTTTCCTTGCAGGTGCGCCTGTGAAGCTGCTTTTCAATCGAGCTTGTAGGACTGAGTGCTTATGAGGACCCAATTTGACTCTATGGAGTCCCCTACATTAGGCATCCCTCAGGAGAGAGTACTTGGGCCACCTTATTTGCAAGTCTGAGGACCTGTAAAGAACTTTCATCCTACAGGATCTATTCACCATTGGTTTGTGGCCCTCCAGTGCAATTCTTTCAACTCTATAAGAGAGAGTACCTATAGAGATTTTTGTTCACCTTCTGTAGGTCTGCGGATTTGTGGTGCATTTTTTCAACTCTCCTTGGGTCCAAGGAGCTATGGATCCATCTCTCTTGGAATTTTCATTCCTTTCTACCTTCTCCATCTCTCTCTCAAATTCACTATCTTCTTAGTTGTGTATAGCAGATAGAAGATCTGCATCTTCTTCATCCTGAGTATATGCTCTTCCTCTCTTCGATATTGCTTGCTTCCCTAAATTTTGGGTGCATTTTTATCTTGAAGAAATCAATCCTTACATTATTATCTTCATTTTATAATTCTTCTGTGTTATTTTTTTTTAATTTGGGGACTACACATAGTAATAAGACAACCTTCTACATCGAGGTCTCTTTCATTTTGCTGACTAAAATCCTTGAGTTTTTTGTGTGCTTGTGTGTATGTATTTTTATATGTTCTAACCTCGTGATGTAATGGATTTTTATGTTCTAACATTCTTGTCTTGTGAAGGTTTTTCTTTCCTAATGCATTTGTTTTGTAGGTCTTCATCCTAGGGGCATGGTTCCTTGGTTCGAAGAGTTATCTACTTCCTCTACAATATCCTTTTGGAATCATGATGTTATTTATGTTTAGTAGATTTCCTTCAGCGTGCATATTAGTATAGATTCATATGCCCACTAAAGTGGGGGAAAAATTTAATGTCATAAAATTGTACGCCTTGCAATTTCACATATATTCTTGCATCTGCTTTAGTGTCCACTCCTATAGCATTTGTGTAGGCTCAGTTTAGCCCTTGCATTAGCCTTTTTCCCTCTCAAGATGCCCAAGACCCCTTTTCAGCAGGTATCTTCACGTGTTAGCTTTGCATAAAACCTTGTGCTTTTCATGTTCTCATCATTTTGTAGCGCAATGTGTCTAGACACTAGGCACCGTGCAGACGTCCACGTGCCACGATAGTGTCCTACTACTTTTCAACATTCAAATGAATACTTCTGAGCATTTTTTCCACTTGTCACCTCCTTTTGTTAGTGGTAGCAGCCCAGGATTCCTTGTAACCACTCGAGAAGATTCTTTTCCCTCTTTAAATGCTATCTTTTCTATCTATTTGGTCTGCTGAATCTTTCTAGATTTGGATCCTACCTTTTCCTCCTCTATTTCTTTTGCTATCTTGCTTGGAAAAATCCATACAACTTGCTACAGTAGCACACTCAAGCTCTTACAACGCTCTTTGTAGCTCTCTTGGCTCTCACTACTCTCTCTTTTGTCCTTGCTCTCTTTGGCTTCCTTAAGCCTTGCAGCTGATATCTCTCTTACCTTGTGGTTTCTAGCATCTTGGGTTTATCACATCCCTGTGATACAGATTCTCCTCCTTGAGCGGGGATTACTTTATCACTCCATATTTTCTTACTTGGATCACTCTCTCTATCTATTTGGCTGTCCATGGAGGTGGGAACACCAAGATGGGGGTTTGGATGAGGCAAACCTTTATATAGCCCTAACATTTTCTCTTAGTCTTATGCATGCAGGTATTGAAGAAATTCATGTGATGGAGGCTTCATTACTTGGGTTGCTATGAGAAGTTTCTATCTCTTATCCTCTTTAGTCTCATCATCTACTTCACTTTATTTTAGTTCTTTTACATTTTGTTACATTCTCACGTTTTGATATTTCTTAGAAATTAGAGTAGAAGTAGCTAGTTTGTCATTTTTTGTGAAATTCTTGATTTTTGATTAGTACAAGATGCCAATGTGCATCTAGGACTCTAGCATGCAAAATTTTCGTCCTTATTCCATGCTGTCGTCTTTTGGCTGAGAATATATCAATTTGTTTAGAAAACCTCTGTGACCTCTTTCTGATTCTAAAAATCCCTCATGTTGTTCCTTGAGGTAGTTTAGGGCAGTTCACCCCTTGGGAATCTCTTGAGAATAAAGAGACCATGAGTAACAAATCCCCCTTCTCTACATAAGCATAAAACTATAGTTATGCTAGTATACTGCAATCGCCATTTCAAAACTATTTTTTCACTCATAATTGGAACAAAAAATGCACATAATAGTTGCAGGTTGGAAAACATAATGTTTTGTGAGTCACTTCTCAATTATTGTTCAATGAGAACTTTCTATTTTTTTGATTGTAATGATGTATTGGAGTTCACCTTCATATTTTATGACAACCCTTAGTTTGAGTAAACATTGCATTTTAATATCTTTATATGTTTGGAACAAAAAATGCACATAATAGTTGCAAGTTGGAAAACAGAATGGGTTGTGACTTACTTCTCAATTCTTGTTCAATGCTCAATGGTGTAGAGTTTGGGGTGGAGTTGCAGTGTGGGGGATACATAAAAGTAACCAAATGGAGCTGAGAGTTGACTAACTAATTGGATTTTTGCATCTAGAGGGTTATACAAGAGTATGCAAGTTGCAAGTTGTATAGCACACAGTGTTTTCCAACATCCAATTATACACAAAGAATATGGTTGTAATGAAAATATTGTGTTATTTGGACACTAAGAATTTAATGAAAGACACCTTCATAATTTATAACAACTCTTAGGTAGACTAAATTTTGGGTTTTAATTCCTCATATTATGGTAAAAAAATTTGAATAATTACAAGTTGGAAAACACATTGTGGGATGTCAGTAAACGATTTTATGAAACCTGCATAGATTCCAAACATCTCATTTATTCAATATAATGGCAGTTTGCAGACTTATCCCTTCTCCTAGTATAAGGGCCATGGTAGAAAATTCTAGCCACCATTCTCATAACCTAAAACTAAATTTTCCCATCACTTTGTACACGACTAATTATTTCAAAAGAGTAACTAATTATTGAAAATTAGTTGCTAAAGAAACCTCTAATTCTATGTAGAATATGAAAATTATTACCTTTCATATGTTAATTCCAACATTTTATGAATATTAATATTTAAAATGAAACTGCAATCTTGCATTGCCTTTTGAAAGGAAGCAAGATGAGGAACAAAAGTATTGTGTTGTTCATCTTTTGTTAATGCTTTGGGCTTGCATGTTTGTAGCTTTTTTTCCACTCTAGCAACAAATTCAGTGAATGCATGGTGCTCATTTTTGTGATCTCTATTTTCAAAAAGAGAAAGATCTTAGGACTTCAAGTTTAGGTAAGATTTGAAATGTGAAAGCCTCTTTTCCAATGGCAACAATGTTTCAACTTGTGCTTTAATTCTTGCTAGCATGTTTTGACAAATAAAATGCTGAGACTCTACCTCAGACAATGCATGGAGCCTCCTTAACAATTCACCTCCTTTCCTATCACTTTCGCTAGTAAGAAGACCACTTGGTTGAAAAATGTCCCCTTCAAGAGTTACAGTTGGAGATCACATATTTGTAGGAGAAGGAATCTCCTTTGCAACATCTCGATTGTTGCAAACAAATGCACTACAAAATAAAAATTGCATAGCTACTTCAATTTCATCTTCATATGCAACAAGAGATAGTGCTAGCCTTGCATTTTCATTGCCCACCAAGTTGGCTGCTGATTTTTGAGTTGTTGATGAAATGGTATGTGCTTAGATTTTGTTTAAAGGGATAATCATTACTCATGTTTGTAGATGTCCTATTTGAAGTAGCAACTTTCCTATTTGTTTTGTATCAACTACCGCATTACATAACTTCCCTCCTCCACCAACCTCTAATGCAGCTATTGTTGTGACATCTTTAACTTTTATAAGTTGTGTGAAACAACACCTTTGAATTTTGAGCTATCAAAATGCTTTGCAGGACCATTATAGGTAAATTGAACATTTCCTAATTGAGCCTCAAGGAGCCTAATATCATCCTTCAACTTGGTAACTATGTCATATTCTTGGAAACACTCATTTTGTAATGTCTCCATGTACCCTTCTTCATGGGAAACACCTTCCATTGCTATCTTTTTTTTCTCAAATTCCTATCTTTTAGATTGCAACTCTCTCTAAACAACATTAAGCTCCTCTTCTTTTGACCATGACAACTTCTTCTTGTCTTTTAATTCCTTTTCTAATTGGCTAATTTTAGTCTTCAGTTGTTTTGCTTCACTTTCAACACTTCTAACTATTGCTTTTGCATCTGCAAATTGATAATAGATATGAAATTTTCCTCATGCCCACTGCTCTTACCTCTTAACACCCCCTACTATTCCTTTTCATGATTTTCTAAGTTCTTTTTTATATCTTTTACTTCAAGCTTTAGGAAAGCTACTCCCTCATTAGCCCTTATGACAAAAGTACCCCTTTCTTGGATAGACTTTGAAATTTATTGAATACTTTTATGTGTACCTTTGTAGATCTTTTTAGGTGAGTTTTTATAGTGTCTTTATCATTAGACTATGCATATGTTTCTTTTGAAAAGCCCATTATAGAAATTGTTTTCTTTTTTAGATAAGACTTTCATGCCTCCACCCAACTAATTCTCTTTTTCTACACTTAGATCTAGTTTTTCCTTTTCCTTATCATTCATTTCAAATTGTATTGGTTCCATGGAATTGCTAACTCTAAGAATTATTGGATTCATTTGTTCAACTCCACTTATAACATAATCTCTCTCTTTCTTTTCTTGCACAAATTCATATGCAATACAAAACCTTTCGAGCTAATCCACTTCTACATTTCCATTTTCCTGTTGTACATACTACACATTCTCCTTCGTCAACTTCTCATGAGTAGGAAGAATCTCTTCACTCAATACATTATCTATCTCATTCACTTTAGTCAGGTTCTTCCCAAGTGTTTTTAGAGAATATTCCTTTTTCATTACATACTTTCTAGTACGTCCTCTTATTTTTTATTACTAGAATCTCATAGAATTCTCATAACAATTTTTTTGGGGTTTTGTCTAATTCGTTGTAGGAAAAGAGATTAAGAAGATCAAGAATTGCTATGCTTTTCATACTAGTTATGAGAAATAGGACTGAAAATGGTTTTGTTAAATAACATACTATGATTAACTATGCATCATATGCCAAATTTTATATAAGTGATTAATTGATGGTTATTTTTGTTTCTTTTATATATGAGAATATTGATTGTAGTTTTTGTGTATGTGCAGGATCATGATGGGCCAAAAAGTGGTGATATGATGGGTATGTGTAGGGTATGTGGCTGATGACTTTTGTTTTACCCAAAATTGATGAAACGAAAAGGGTTTTTAAAGGAGATTCTCAACTTTCCACCAATATAAATTATGCTTTACTTTGAATTTAATAAATAATTATTATTCATTTTCTATTTGAATTACGATTAAAGTCTTGATTGATAGGCTAATTGAAAAACATCTATAGCTTTCAAACAATATCACATTTTTTGAATCCAAAACATGCGTCACATTCTATGCTTTGCATAATATAGGAATAAAAAGAGAAAAATTAAATTTCATGAAGTTTTGACCGAGTTAAGGTGGTTAGACACACGAGTTATTATATTTTTAAAAATTTGTAAGAAAAAAATCATAATTAATTATTTACTTGGAAAAAAATTACAAAAAATATGCATCACATCTGGACATGAGTCCTATAATTATATCTAAAATCTTATAAAAAAATATTATCATTTTATTGTGGTTAAGGTGGTCAGACAGACACCCACTTCTTATTTTTTCCCTAAAATTTAAGTACTACTGCATTGAAATTTCAAATTTTCACCAAATAGCTTTAAAAAATAAAAATAAACCTACTAGTTTGGAAACTACATTAAATTTTCTATAGATTCTATTGTTACATATTTTTGAAATAATATAGATAAATTGTTCAAATTTTTACGTCAAGTTTCCTAACTCTGATTTTTCTAAAATTTTTGCCACTTAAGGGCCTATTTTTTCCATCATGATCTTGCACATACCCTTTTTGAATTACTAAAAGGATCCTAAAATTTTGTAATGTACATGTTAGAAAATATAGCGTGTTTTTTGTACAATTTCAAGTGACTGTTAAAAAACCATCATGTGTCTTCAAACTTGCAATTTTCCATACACAAAAATAGTATAGTGAAATGATCTAATTTACAATGCACACCTACACATGTAAACGTATGAGTATGCTATGAGAAAAAGGAGATTGGAAAAATTGTTGTGTTAGAATACACAGTTTTGTTAACGTTTTCATAAAAACAAAAAAACACAAAAAATAGAGTAGGAAGAATTTGTTTAATCAATACATTATTTGTCTCATTTACTTTGGTCTGCTTCTTGTCAAGTGTTTTTGGAGGAGATTATTTTTTTCATTTCATACATTCTACTACCTCTTCCTTCAGTTTTGCATGGTCATTTTCCCATTGCACATATTGCACTCACTCTTTACTTGACTTTTCAAGCCTAGGAAGAATCTCTTTAGTCAATACATTATTTGTCTCATTCACTTTTGGGTGCTTCTTGTCACATTCCACACATTCTAGTACCTACTCCCTTGAGTTTTCCATTGCTATTTACCCCTTGCCCAAAATAATAGAAGGTAGGAAAACACTATGGGTTTTTGGTTCTCTTTTTGTATGTTCAAAGCTAAGTGTTGGAGATCAGGGGGCTAAGTTGTCAGTTTCAGTATAGGTTCAAATACGGGTAAGGGTAAGGGTACGATGATACAACAATTTTATTTTTCCTTCTAGTTTTTATAATACCCAGTGTTTTCCAAACTCTAATTCTAAGCTCCTTGAAGCTTTAGATAAGCTACTCCCTCATTAACCCTTAGGACAATAATAACCCTTTCTTGGATAGAGTTTTTAATTTCTTGAATAATTTTATGTACGTTTGCAATTTACTTTTTCCCAAATTTGAGTGTGTATTTATGATTACTTAATTCAAATGTTTCTTTTAATAGGTTATTTGTAAAACTTGTCTACATTTTCAGATAAGAATTTCATGTCTCCACCCAAACGGTTCTCTTTTTATGCAATTAGATCTAGTTTTTCCTTTTCCTTATCATCTATTTTAAGTGTTTTTGAGAAGATTCATTTTCCATTCCATACATTCTACTACCTGCTACCTTCAGTTTTTCATTGCCATTTGTCCCTTCCTCAAAATAATAGCAAGTAGGATAATCCAGTGGATTTTTGGTTGTCTCTTTTTGTTCGTTCAAAGCTTAGTGTTGGAGATTAGGGGGAGGATTTGCAAGTGGGGGATGTATAAAAATATCCAAATTGAGCTGATGGGTGAGTAACCAATTGGGTTGCTTCGTGTAGAGGCTTTTACAACAGTAAGTGGGCTGCAATTTTTGTAACACCTAGTGTTTCCCAATCTCCAATTTTAGAAAACACTATTAATGTAACTAAGACCTTTTGTTTTTATATATACACTGTGATATTTATTTATTTATAGAAGTAGTGGATGAAGTAGTAGTTGGAGAAAATTCTATTTTTTCTATATGCTCGCAATGCTATATATTATTAATGATTTTTTCCTTTATTGATTGTAGAACTCAAGATGTTGAACTCAAGGATTCACATAGACCAACTTCCTAGTGAGTCTGAGAAAAAAATGGTGGTCCATTCATGACAAACATGCTGCATTCTTTTTCAACTTCAATTGCCAGACTGTCAAGAATGTAATCGACATGGTCGACAGATTTTTGATGCCGATGGATCCTGCATTCTATTGTTGAACTATAGAGAATACAAGGAAACCTAAGTGAATGCAATGAAATGGACAAACTGGACTGAACAATTCTATGATCTGAAGATATGGTTATTGTCAGTAATTGATCAAGAATGAGATTACACAAGAGTTTCCCCAAAATTTTGAGAACTAGCAGTTGCAGGGTATGATAGTGAAAATGTAGTTTACTGTCATTCAGATGTGATGAATTATTTTTAGTAGATGTGGCGCACTTTCTTGCAAATACGATGTACTGTATGCCAAATGAGGTATACTATGTTTTGGCCCTAAGTTGAATGTTTTCAAGTGATTTTTCATTTTGGGTAATTGTGAAATGTGATATAAAACACATCAAACACTTGGAAAATAGATCTTGGCTAAATTTTGACTCTATTGACTTCAAGGTAGGAAATGATTTTGTAAGTTTTTTTCCCATAAAACTCACTTGGTTTTGGTTCACAATCAATGAATACAAGCACAACCTAAGGAGTAATAAGGTTTATCTACTCATATGGGTGTACCTCACCTTTTGAGGGGTGAATTTAAATCTTCATCCAAGGAGTGGGTGAAAAGGGTATACCACAGTCTTGGACTACCTTGATACCCCTAGGCTTGAAAGAGTGTAAACTATAGCACAACACCCTACACCTCAATGATGGATAGAAGTGGTATGTAGGTTCAGGGCATGATTTGCATCCCTTGCACCACACTAATAGACAGTCAAACAAGTCTTGGTCTCTAAAAGCAAGAATTTTCTAATGACTTAGTGAGCACCACTGGTACAATGTCAAACACGAGACATTTAAGGCTCTAGTCAACCTCCGTGTGGTCTATACACCCACACTAAAATTGACATGCATGGTGTACATTGTTGGATGGAGTTACTAAATTTTTCCTTCACCCCTTCATATAGCCCACCCGAAAAAATGTGCTTTGGGTCATTCCCAATGATTTCTCCATTAGGATGTGTCTCAAAGGCAGGCCCGCTAATTGGACACTGAACTGACTTTTTCTAACTAAATCTTCACTTTCGGGCACCTATAGCAGCTAAATCGTCAGGAATTTGAAGATGATGGAAACTAGTGATTTGTGACATTTTGTCTATAGATTCTAAATATATTTTTTTCAAATTTTTTGGAATAAGATTGCACTTCTTTTTCCATCTCCTTTGAAAACTAGTTTATCAGTAAACACCATTTTTAAGGAGTGATTCTCACCGTATATAAAATAAAAATTTTCTATGAAGGATAAAATTCTAATTTTTTCAAACTTAGATTTGTAACTACAATATCTAAACCTTTCATTTGTTTTCATAGTGTTTTATTGAATATTTTTTCCTTAATCAAGTTTCAAAGTCAAACTAATTACAATTCAAACATAGGGGGACTAGATACAACCCAAATTTTTTTGTATGTATCGAAATTCAATTTTTGTTTTACTGGATCAAGGACATCAACACCTAGCATGCACATATTTTTTAGAATTTTATTTTGATAATCTGCTATTTTTCCACATGTGTAAAACAAAGAGCTTGATTTTCGGTGAAAAAACTATGTTTAATCAAACTACAAAAACAAATACATAATAAAACCAAAACATAGTAAAATTATATTTGATGGATAGCTCATTCTGAGGACTACCATCATCCAATTGGGTCTATGAAGTCTCCTCCATTTTCACCCTCAACTTGAGCTTCAAAGGGAAAAATTCTACAGATTTTTGGTACCAGAGGGGGAGAAGGGGGGAAAAGGGGGGTTCAAATGAACCTAGGTTTGAGTGAACCCCCTTCCTACAAAGTTTCTCTTTGTTTTTTATTTTGAGAAATGTGAAATATGTGGAACCCAACATTTAATAGCGTTCACTCAAAGGGGGGTTCGAGTGAACCCTTATTGGGTTCGTTTGGACCCTAAGTTCATTTGAACCCCTCAAAACCCTAAATTTTTTCATGGGGGCATTTTTTGCAATTTTGCTTCCTCAACAAAATTGTAAATTGGTTTTGTGGGATCACCCATGGTGGAGATTAAAAGGTAATAAAACCTTATCAAGGGTGGAGGTTAATTGACATAAAATAGGAGATTGACACAAAAAAGAGGTTATTGGAGTAAATTAAATAATTATTTAATTATTTAATTTAGGAGAGAAATTGAATAATTAAATAATTAAAGAAATTACTTAATTATAGAAGAAGGATCAATTGAATTTTAATTAAAATAAGTATTTAAAATTAAAAGTAGAAGAAAAGGACAAATTAGTAAATAATTACAATAATTATTTAATAGTGGAGGGAAAAGTAGGAAATGATTAAAAAAAACAGATTTATTTAATTATGGAAGAAAAGGCTAATGAATAATTAAATGATTAAATTAATTATTTAATTGTAGTGGAAAAATGAAAATAAATAATTAAATAAATATGAATTTATTTAATTATAGAGAGAAAGGAACATTAAAGATGTAATTAAATAAATATTAATTTATTTAGTGAATTGAGGAAGAATAAAAGGGAAAACATGAATTAATTAAAAAATTAAAATTATTTAATTAATAGAAGAGTATAACTTTAGAAAATAATCAAATAACTAAAATTAATCAATTATTGGGGGAAGAAGGGAAATTGATGTGAAAAATAGCATTCACATGCTTAGGAAATTTTTTAGTGTCTACATAGGTTCATATTTTTTTTTCTTCAGTTGATTGCTAGTAAATAGTCTTCGATCACTTAAGTTATGACTTAAGCCTTCAAATTTATTATATAACCAACTCCTCATCCCATTAATTACCATCTCAGTCGAGTATTAAAGTTTCCTAATTCTGGCACTTAATACTTTACCTAGCTTGATTGATGGTGGAGATCTTAGATCAAAGATTAAACGACTTTTTGCTTGTCTGCAAAGTATTTGGTAGGCCTGATCGTTTTGAGTGTGGAATCATGAAAATACACATGTTTGGTGGGACTGAGGGCAAGGCTCTTTTCTTTGGAAGATCAATGGTCAACAAAAAGGGTGTTAGAGATCGATGGCTGACAAAGCATAACATTTCCAAGTCTTTTTGACACAATATTTGTGATAGTGTGAACTAGTGACAAGTGTCCAAAGGAAATTGCATTGCACAATTAATATGCATTGCATATTTCATACTAAAAGTGCAAAGCTAAAGTTCACTAAGGAAAAACAATGCAATAACTTAGATCAATGGTGCATGTTGAAGGTGAAGATCGAATGGTTTCCATTATTTCATGGAAAGGATGGTGGGTCTCTATTACGACTTTGGAAAAATACAGTATGCCAACACATGTTCATGATGACAAGTGGAAATCACTCATTGCATCACATAGCTCCTATACATTGCATATATCATTCTTCAAGCATGAAACAAAAACACGCTAAGCATATGGTATGCAATATAGATCTACGACATGTATTCAAAGGAAAATTGATTAAATATTTGCATTTTAACATTGAATTATATTGAATGAAGACCATTAGATCATGGTGGAAAAGTCAAGATCAATGAACGACATTCAAAGTGCACAAAAAACTACTTCTTGAAGATAAAATTTGACGGGTAGTTACAGAGTTGACATTGATTTAAATGTATTTTTGAAAAATCATAAAAGTGATGGTTTCAAGGGATTTTGAAGTAGTTAGGGTTTGTGTGACTATGGAAATAGTTACTATCATGGTCAGAATGATGGTGTGATTGGTTGCTGAATATAGAATTCTATCATATCATGTGTATACTGAAGATGTAATTAGTTGAAAAATGGATACTTTATGGTTTAAGACATATAACATCACTTTTCTCCAACTAACATTCAAGGATGCCCTAGAGGTCTCACCCCAAGAGTGGAATAGAGGAAATAGATTTTCTAGAAGGGTGTCCTAGGGTATGTTTAGAGATTAATGAGGGGTTCACCACCAAGTAAAAACTTGGAAAAGATAATGACATGCAAGATGAAATGAAAAACCCTAATATGATGTAAACTTGATTTAAATGACCTAGAAATGCATGCAAAACAAAACAAAAAGCTACAAAAAGGATTGTATGCACCTAGAAACCCGGAGATGGTTGAATGGAGCTCTAAAATGTTGGAAAATATGAATTTTTGACCTAGTGGGACTCATTCGCCATTTTGGGCGAATCAATCCCAATTTTGGTTTTTGCATAGGAGTAGGTTTCGGGAAAAAGGGTATTTGAATCTGCAAAGATCTCTAAAAAACACCTATAGTGGGACTCATTCGCTACTTGTAGAAAATGAGTCCAATTTGGATTTTCTGGAACTTCAAGGTATGAATCTAGTCTTCATTGTCTACTCTTTCTATTCCTCTTTATTTTTGAATCCAGAACCTTGATTTTTAAGATTGTGACTTTTTATGACGATAACAACCTTGTGATGACTTGATGACTTTCTCCACCCTTGTAACCTACTATTAAATGATCTTCAAGTCTTCAAAGCATCTAGATCTACAATCACACATGTAAAGAGGAGAAAAACTTGCTGATTGTTAGTGAATAGGGGTTTTCCTTGGTCAAACCCCTTGTAGGTAATTAAACCAAATGATGAGACAATGAAATGAAGGCATGAAACATGAAACAAAGAACATGAATCATGGACAATGATACCTTGAATGATGCCTTGTAAATTATGTATTGTAAGTGTGCAACTCAACATGAAATGACCATGAAGTATGTAGATCTTGATCTTGACAATAGGTGTAGAACAATGCTTGATCTTAGATCTTCAATGCTACATCACAACACTAGCTCAATAACATGCTTGATGCTTGATATTCTTGACATGATGATGGATCTTGAATTTCTGCAAAAATTGATGAAGAATTATGTCCTTGAATGCCTTAGAAATGATCTTGAATGCTATCTTGATGATCTTTTCAAGTATTGGAATGCTTAACCCTTGAGTGCTTGACTTGATATCATGTAGGCTTCTATGAAATAATGATTTGAAAGCTTTCTTAGATAGGTGATTCACTCAAATGATCATTTATTTGATCCCAAAGGCCAATATAGAAGAAATTTGAACTTGAAATCCAATTTTTCTCACTCAAACCTTGAAAAAAGGCCAATGGGACTCATTTGAACCATTCTAGGTGAATGAGTCCCACCTAGATGGGACTCATTGCCCAAAATGGTGAATGGGTCCAACATGGGCTATTTTACTTGCTAAGGTGTCAAGGAGTTTATAAATTAAGCTTATATGTTGATATTGTTGGATTTTTGATTAAAATATGCCTTGGGATGCATAATATGGGGTCATAGGGGCCTATTAATGATGATATAAAGGTCATAAATGTAATAGGGCACAAAATCCAATGTGAAAGTGTAAATAAATATACTTTACAACATTAAATTAGGGAAAAGTTAAGTTTATTTAGCTTAGAAGGGCCCAAAACCTAATGTGGATGTGTAAAAATCATCACAACACTAGATAAAGGCAATATCAAGTCCAATTTATCATTGATTATTCTCAAATTAAGTGTGAAAATGTATACGATTTTTTTTTTTGACACTACATTTAGCCCCCACTTTAGTGAGAGGATGAACTTGCTTCAAATTCACACTAAAGTAGACATTCAAGAGGGGTTTGAGTGTACCAATGTGGATGGCATAGGATAAAAAAGATCGAGGAGGTGGTCAAGCCCCCAAGTTCCAAGATCCTACGTCAAAATGACATAAGCACAAAGGACACCCACAAAGTGTATAATTTGCAGCAAAACACGATACACAAACATGAAATGTCAATAAAAAGAAGAAAAAACAAAAACAACTAAAAATGAGGTGGATCAAGCTTCGACCGTTTGTCCAACACGCTGTGGATTAGATCTAAGCTATTTGTCCAAAAATGCATGCTCACTCTGAGGCAACAAAACTCTTGGCTTTCCGCTAGGTGAGTATCCACAAAGGTGAGACACATACACATCTAACCGGTATGTGCTCACACACACACATGAGTGGCTATGGGGAAAGTCATTCCTTGGTTGGGCTTCCTACTTAAACCATACCAAAGTTATATCCCTTGATAACTTTGATAAGGTGCCACAAAAAAAAGAACTTCGAGCTTCATGAAGCAAGCAAAGCTTCATATGCTTGGAACTAATGAAAAAATAGGATGGCTCTACAGGCATGCAAGTTGTGTTATGCAAGGTGGCCATATAACAATTGTTGTAAATGAAAAATAGTGTAAGGAATGTTCAAAGGGATTTTTCTTAGTTCATTCAAGGTCTCTTCTTAGGGAACATTGTGTTTAATGTCTCCAAGAGAGGGAAAGTCAAAGAAATATCACACTTTCAGAGGAAATCAAGCCCAATGACACCACCAAGAAAAGGACATATCACAAGAAGAAAGAAAATCACACAGTGAAATATGAGTGTCGATGTATGCACCCACTTTAAAGCGGTTGCTAGCACCATCACTGTGAGAAATTCATTTAAAGTATAAGGTATGAGAGATTATTTGGAAATCCCTATTCCAAGTCATATGTTTCCAAATTAAACCACATCATGAATAAGTATGTTGCATGCAAGTCAACTTAAGGCATTTCGTCCATATCCCAAGCTTGCTCTTATATGTTCATGAAAGGTGATTAAATAGCCAAAAGAGACAATGACAAGTGACATACGAGGACAAGGCTACTTAACCCCTTGCCCCCACTTAGTGCAGGACAAGGATGAGCTAAATAGGATTTCAAATAAGTTTCAATTATAGGAACTAGGTGCTTCAACACAAGGAAGAGCACCACAGTCCCTAAGATGTTGAATTTTGTTGCTTAAAGCCTCACATTCATTAGTAGAATGACCATGAAATTTGTGATATGCAAAAAATGAACTCTTGTAGTAGAATTTCTTCGTGTTCTTGGAGAGAGAGATATTAAGTGATCCTAGAGGAGTCTTGATAAGATACTCTCTTCATCAATAGTAGAATATGTTCCTTTATTTTTACAAGATGCCATACAAACACTAAATGATAAGGATTTAGATGAAAATGGAGATAAGGGAGGTAAACCTATATTTTTCTTGAAAGAGTATGGTATGTTGGTTTGGTTTGTGTGTTAGTTATATCCATGTGTAGGAGGGAGATTGTATCTAATACTGTAACAATATTTCAACTCAGATGAAGGGGGTTTATGCTTATGAGAAGGATTGGTTTCTTCATGGGAACAAAAATCCTTTTTAAAGTTATGCATCATCCCCCCATGAGGGATGGGAGTTACATAGCCCCCATCATCGCCATGGAGTAATGTTGTTGACATAGAACCAAGTTGAGGAAATGAAGCACAAGGTTGTTTTGGTTTAGATTGTGAGATCTCAAACTCTCCTATAAGGGGAGGTGTAAAATCCCAACCATCATTAGAACTTGTATCTAAAACTGAATCGTTTGTATATGACTCTTTGGATTTTGAGAGTGAGGTTTTGGACTCTTTATTGAAACGAGGCATAAAATATAATGACCTAGGGTTATTGCTAAAGATTTTTGTTGTAGGTGAAGGATTAGCATCAACTTGTATAGGTTCAACTTTTGATCTTGGAATGAAAGTATTAGGGGAGTTGGAATGTTGTGATCATATGATTCATAGCTTCATTCATCTGCTTCAACCATGTATATCTTATTGTTGTATTCAAATTTCATTGTATGGTGAAGAGTAGATGGGACACCTTTCATAGCATGAATCCATGGTCTCCCTATGAGAAGATTGTATGAAAGATGTCTTGGCATGATATGGATAGGGGTAGGCAACACTATAGGTTTGACCTCAATAGGTAATGTGATCATTCCTAGTGGTTGCCTATTAAAATTTTCAAAGCCACAAATACAAACATCATTAAGTTGGATAAGCCTCTTTTCCATGCCAATTTTGTCTAGGAGGTCAATACTACAAACATTAATTTATGCTCCATTGTCTATGAGAGTGCACCTAACTCCAATTTCATTAATTATCACCTTTATCATCAAGGCTTCATTCTTGTTTTTAGTCTCAAGTGGAGGTAATTCATGTCTAGCGAATGCGATTTCTGATTGCGTGATTTGCATATGATCAAAGGAAGGTGTTACATTATTCAATTTCATATAGGATTGGATCTCCTCCTTTATTTGTAATATTTCTTGAAATAGACACTTTTATGTAGGTGATAGTTGAATGAGTTGCCACACGAATATATTAGCCAGAGTCTTTTTAAGATCTTCAACACTAGGCACAATATGTTGAGGCAATGGTGATGTTGTGGGAGCGATTTGTGGTCCCCTACATGTTTGAGCAACTGTGTTATATCTTGGTTTCTGTGAAAAATTGTTAGATTGCATCTTAGATTTCAAGAAATCTCTTACTTTCTTATGTGATTCACTAATGGGAGGTAACTTAGGAGGCTCGCTAAGTAAAGGAGATCCAATTTGTGTCATCATAACCTCAATGGACTTGTCTTTATTTTCATATCTCTTAGTGAAGAGGAGTCTAATGTCAATTCATCATCTTCATATAAGGAAGCCTCATTACTAGTGTTTGAAGGATATGTGTCAATGTTCACATTTTCTTGTACAATGATATCTTCCTAAGGGGGAGAGTTTTTAAGAGAACTCAAAACCACATGTTCATGATTTTCAAAGGTTGGTTCTTCTAAAATGACTTCATCAGAAGTAAGAGATTTATCAATGGTTGGAATGTCTTGTTCAATAAGGTCTTTCCAAGGGGAAGAGAGACACATAATATTCTCAGCAATCAAAGTATTGTCTTCGCAACTAGGATAGTTACTAGGAGAGGAATAAATGTGATTGTCATATTTATCTATGTTTTCATCCTCTTTTATTAGGAAATTTTCATGAGCAATGGATGAATGGAGACTAGGTAAGGTAATGTTTAAGAATGTTTCTATAATCTCATCTTCTTGTTCTATAATATCTTCCTGAGGGGGATGAGGACAAGGACAAGAGATCTTCATGATTCTCAACAATTGTATCTTCTTTCTCTAAGATACCTTCATCACTAAAAGGATAGGTATCGGGAGAAGAAAAATTATGATTATCATGGCTATCTATGTTTCTATTCTATTCTATCAATTTATCCTCACAAATAGGAGAGATAGGAGGGGGTATAAGTTTAAGGCAAGCATCACCATTTTCACTCTCTTGCGCTAAGAGACTTTCATAACTCGGGAATGCATTGAATGAATGACTAATGTGTTTATTGACTAACTTTCTCTTTGCAAACTTGGAAAAGATGGGTACTAACATTTTTGAACAATAATGTATGAAAACTCAAAATGCAATGTAAAGACCTAATGAAATGTAATTTTTAAATTTTAACAAAGGTAACTTACTGATTACACTACATAATGATTTGAAAATGAAATGTTGTAAATGAAAATCTGGAAATAAGCAATGCATGAAATGAACCAATTTAAGCTAGATTTTGTAAAATTCATGAAACAAAAAGGCAACCCACTGAAACAAATAACCAATGGTAGAAAACAAAAGTGCAAAAACAAGGTTTTTGATGTTGTAAAAGGTAGTTTCAGGGGTGCACTGGGACTGATTCACCCAAGGTGGAGAATGAGTCCCAATAGGGATTTTAAAAAAAAAATTCAGAGGTTTTTAAGTGATTTTTATGATTTTTAGTTTGTATGACCTAAAGACTAAATGAAAATGTAGTTTTTATATGATTTTCAATGATTTGAGATACAAAAATTAAACCTAAATGCACTTTCACTAATGCAAAATTTAGAAACCCTAGAATTCCAATTAACTAATGCAAACCCTAATGCAATGTTAATGCAAGCTAGATCTAGGATGATGATGGATCCAAATTATTAAAGAAGGCATTCTAAATGTGGGTTCACCAAAATGATTAGATGAAAAAAATATGCTTTATGGTTTAAGACATAGAATATCACTTTTCTCCAACTAACATTCAAGGATGCCCTAGAGATGTCACCCCAAGAGTGGAATAGAGGCAAAAGATTTGCTAGAAGGGTATCCTAGGGTATTTTTAGAGATTAATGAGGGGTTCACCACCAAGTAAGAACTTGGAGAAGACAATGAAATGAAAAACCCTAATATGATGCACACTTGATTTAAATGACCTAGAAATGCATGTAAAACAAAACATAAAGCTACAAAAAGGACTATGTGCACCTAGAAACCTAGAGATGGTTGAATGGAGCTTTGAAATATTGGAAAATATGACTTTTTGACGTAATGGGACTCATTCACAATTCTGGGTGAATCGGTCGGGTAGTTCTATATTTTTGCACAGGAGCAAGTTTTAGACAAAAGGGTATCTGAATCTGTAAAGATATTTGAAAAAAACCTATAGTGGGACTCATTTTCCACTTGTGAAGAATCAATCTAGTTTGGATTTCCCAGAACTTCAAGGTCTAAATCTGGTCTTCACTATTTGCTATTTCCATTCCTCTTTGTTTCTGAATTTGAAACCCTAATTTTTGGGATTGTAAGTTACTTTTCGTGAAGATAGTAGCCTTGCGATGAATTGATGACTTTCTCAACCCTTAAAACCTAATCTTCAATGATCTTCAAGTCTTCAAAGTACCTAGATTTGCAATCACACATGTAAAGAGAAGAAAATCTTATTGATTGTTAGTGAATAGGTGTTTTCCTTGGTCAAACTCCTTGTAGGTAATTAACCAAATGATGAGACAATGGAATGAAGGCATGAAATATGCAACAAAGAACATGAATCATGGACAATGATACCTTGAATGATGACTTGTAAATGATGTCTTGTAAGTTTTCAACTTGACATGAAATGGCCATGAAGGATGTAGATCTTGATCTTGACAATAGGTGTAGAACAATGCTTAATCTTGGATCTTAAATACTACATCACAACACTAGCTCAATAACATGCTTGATGCTTGATATGCTTGAAATGATGATGGATCTTGAATTGCTGCAATAATTGATGAATAATTATGCCCTTGAATGCCTTGGAAATGATTTTGAATGCTATTTTGATGATCTTGTAAAGTATTGGAATGCTTAACCCTTGAGTGATTGACTTAATATCACGTAGGATTTTGTGAAATAATGATTTGAAAGCTTTCTTATATAGGAAATGCACTCAAATCACTGTTTATTTGATTCCAAAGGCTAGCATAGAAGAAATTTGAACTTAAAACCCAATTTTTCCCACTCAAACCTTGAAAATATGCCAAATGGGACTCATTCACCATTATGGGAAAATGAGTCCCACTTGGATGGGACCCATTTACCCAAAGTGGTGAATAGGTCCCACATGGGCTATTTTGGTTGCTAAGGTGTTGTGGAGTGTGTAAACTAAGCTTATATGTTGATATTATCAGGTTTTGGATTAAAATATGCCTTGGGATGCATAATATGGGGTCATAGGGGTCCATTAATGATGATATAATGGTCATAAATGTAATAGGGGAAAAAATGAATGTGAAAGTGTAAATAAATATACTTTACAACATTAAATTAGGGAAAATTTAAGTTTATTTAACTTAGAAGGGACCAAAACCTAGTGTGGATGTGTAAAACTCATCATAACACTAGATCAAGGTGATATCAAGTCCAATTTATCATTAATTATTCCCAAATTAAGTGTGAAAATGTACATGATGACATTTTTCGACACTATAAGATGTAAATGCTGATTATGGGTGTAGAGAAGGGGGAATCGCTACTCATGAGTTCTCTTCATTCAAAGAGACTCATGGGATGAAATTCCATAAACTACCTCAAAGAACAAGTGCAAGAGTTCTAGAATCCAAAAGAGTAGGTCACGAAGATTCTCTGGAGAAACTGACAAGCTCTCAGCCAAAGGATAGCAATGCGGGTTTGGGACGACAACGCTATGTGCTAGCATCTCTTTGGAATGCTTGCATTCATATGGACCATAAAGTGAGAATGTCACAAAAAATGGAAAAGTGACTACTTCTATTCTAATTGCTAAGGACTTCCAAAATACAGGAAAGTATCAGAAAGTGATAAAACTGAAATAAAGGGAAGTAGAAATGATAAAGATAAGGAGAAGAAAGGAAATTCCCACAACCACACAAGTGGTGAATCCTCCAACATGTGAATGTATCAAAACCTACATGCATAATATTTAGAGAGAATGTTGGGGATATATAGGGGTTTTCATTAGTCAAACCCCCGTTTTGGTGTTCCCACCTCCACGGACAACCAAAAAGATAGAGAGTGAGAGAAGCAAGAAAATGTGATGTGATAAAAGAAAACCATGCTCGAGGAGGAGAACCTGTATAAAAAAATTTAGGTGATAAAAGAAATCCCCACTTGAGGAGGAAAACTCGTATTATGAAGTAGAGATGTAGTAGATAGGAGATGTGGAATCCCATGATGCTCTCAAGCATATGAAAAAGGAGGTAGAGCCGCAAGAGCCAAAGGAGCTACAAAGAGGGAGAGAAAGATACATGCAAGAGCCAAGAGTGTTGTGAGAATGTGAGAGTGCTTGAAGCTATTGTAACTGAAACATAGATTTTTGGGACTCGAATGCTACTCTTACACTTCTAGGGTTTTTCACCTAAAAGGAGAGAGATTGGGTCCAAAAATGCTAATGTATCACTCAAATTAGGATTTGTGTGATGTGATATGATGTAAATGAAGTTAAATAAATGCAATAGATTAATCTAGGTGACTGAAAATGAATGTAAAAGTGCAGTTACAACTATGTTTGAAAACACACTATGATATGCAAACAATGAAGTAAATGAAGAAATTATGCAGAACAAAAAGTACAAGGATAAATTTGAGTGCACTTGGATGAAATGTGAGATTTATAGAGTGTTATAGATGCTAGTGAAATTCACTAATTTTTCACAGTGGGACTCATTCGCCCAGGGTGGCGAATCAATCCACTTACTGGTGAACAATTGTTGGGAGCTGGTTTCTATATGTCAGGATCTGAAATTTGACAAAACTCAAGTTTCCAGTCCTAAGGTGGGCCTCATTCACCATAGGTGGTGAATCAGTCCTACCCCAAATTTTTGAAAAACTAGAAAACAACTCTACAACACTAGATTTGGGAATGTTTGCTTGTCGGGTTGCCAAAGTCAAATTTGCAGAAAATGAACAAATAACTCTCTCCAAGCTTGATTTTGACTCAAGTTGACTTGAAGCACTTGGTTGACTTGAAAATCACTCTTCAAGACCTAATAATCTATGAAATCTACAAAAAAAGGGCTACAAACAAACTAGCAAAAGGGGAAAAATGATTAGGGGTTAGCGACTAGGGGTTTACCTTGGTCAAACCCCACTTTTGGTAATTAAACCCTTGAAAAGACAATGAAATGAAAGAGAAAGATAAACTAGTAACATGATAATTCTATCAAATCACCTAACTCTTAATAATGCAAGTCTAAAGTAATGTCAATGGTTACCTCAAAGTTCTTGAATAGTGCTTGAATTGATGATGTGGAATGCTTGAATGCTTGAAATGTAGAATTGAATGCTTGAATGAGTGAGGAGATTGTAGGAGATGTAAAATAAGGTGAAAATTACTTATTTATACCATTCTTGCGCCTTAGTATCCATTCATGCCTCATCACAGACCAACATCAAGTGATTTTGAATAAAATCCCAAAAGGAAATTAGAAATATTTTGAATTTGGGGCCAAGGTCCAGACTCATTTTCCACCCATGGCGAATGGGTCCCACCTAGGACCTAAAAACATGTGTCGGGAAAAATGTTGTATTTAATGTTATTTGTTGGGATAACATTCAAAAATACACTTAATTAAGTCATATGAGGGCATAAAGAGACAAAATAAAGCATGAGAAGGGTGTAAATAGTGAAGATGTGCTTAGAAAAGTGTGAAAGATTGTTAAAATACTTTACAACACTTCAAAATAGGGCTTGTTGATGAGTGAAAAAGTGGTTTTTAGGTAAATTGCATTAAATAGAGCCTAGAAGAATGTAGAAATGTCTTACAACACTTCACAACACCTTCACAAGACATCGTTCTTTGAGTTTTAGTATCTAAATAGGCATGTTCAAGCCATGTTACAACATAAAATCAAAGAAACGTAGTTCCAACACTGTGAAACAAGACCTAAAAGTCTATGAAAATGACAATGAACCATTTTTCTATGTCACATTTAGCCCCCACTTTAGTGAGAGGATGAACCTACTCCAAACTCACACTAAAGTAGCCATGAACATCGAAGGGAGGGTTCAAATGCACTTACATTAGCAAGATGGAATGACAATGATCAAGAAGGATGATCAAGCCCCTAGGATGAAGATCCCATGGAAAACTAGACATAAGGACAAAGGAACACACAGGTGTTTTAATGATTTGGATGAGGCTTTGATCATCAATCCAACTAGTTGTGAAAAGAGATCTAGGATGATTGTTTGAAAAAGAGAATATGTACTCACTCTGGAGCCACAAAACTAGTTGTCTATGGGGTGAGAAATCCCAACTGTATACTCAATTTGGGGCCACATAACTAGTTGTCTGTAGGGTGAGGAATCCCAAAAAGGTAAGATACATATGCTAGTTGGTATGTACTCACAAAACAAAAAGGTGGCTATGGGGAAAAGTCATGCTGCTAGGTGGGCTTCCTGCTCAACCATGTCAAAGTTATACTCGTTTGATAACTTTAACTAGGCACCACAAGGAAAAATTCTATGAACAAAAAGACAAAGGTACCATAGTCATGCAAGTTGCATTATGCAAGGTGGCAAAAAGGAATGCAAAATGTAAACATGCAAAAATGTAAAATGTAAAATGCGAAAGGATGTTGAAAGGAGTCTTGTTTAGTTTATGCAAGGTCAGTCACTTAGGGAACATTTTATCTAATGTCTCCAAGAGAGGACCAATAAAAGAAAAGAATTTTCACAACTGAGGGGATGCAGTGTGTCACATCAAGCCACCAAGAGGAATGTAATATGCTGAGATAGATAACACTTATGAAGGACATCACAGCCAATGTCATCCACAAAGTGATGAACACATAATGCAAATGACAAGGCTATACTAGGAACCAAGAATGCACATGAATTATGGTAATATATTCCCCCCACTTTAAAGGAATTGCTACACATCATTTTGTGAGAAATTACTTTAAAGTAGAGAAGAAAAGAAAATGCAAAAAGGAAACAAGGCATGAGAGACAACCTGGAAAGCCCTATGCCAAGTCATATGTTTCAAAGTTAGGCTATGTCATGTCAAGGAAAATGAAAGACAAAGAAAAGGAGGTTTCCCCCTAGAAAAGAAATCACACCAAACACATAAGGGATCTTTAGATTTGGGGTCAGTATGTTTGTTTCTACAATGTTTTTATGAAAGATCTCAAAACTATCATCATTCCCCAAAGCATATAGAACTAGAAGAATGACACAAAATGAGTGAAAACAAAGGAGAAATAAAGTTCATTTTGGGTCAACATGGAAGAGACATTGTGGTCTTGATGCTTTGCATCATCCCCAAAATGAAAACACAAGAAAAATGAAAGAAAACGAAAAGGAGAAAGAAAATGAAAATGCTTTTGGGTCAACATGAAGGAGACATTTTAGTCTCAATGCCTTGCTTCATCACTAAAAGGAAAAACAAAAGAAAAGATAAAAAAAGGAAAAGGAAAAGGGAATTTTTGGGTCAACATGGAAGAGACATAGGGCATCTCAACACTTTGTGTCATCCTCAAAAGGAGAACAAAAAATGAAAAGAGAAAGATAATGCACAATGAATAGAAGAATAAAGGTACAAATAGAAGAAATGTACAAAGAGAGAGAACATCAAATGCATGATATGGGGGAACACGATACGCACATGAAAAGGAAAATAAAAAGTAAAAAGGCTAGTTAGGAAAATGCAAGTGAACCATCTAATAGGTCATTTGCCTCCCAATCATGTTTAGTGTAATGCGCGGGTGATTGACTGCCTAAAGGAATAATTGCAAGTGTCAAACTAGGAGTCATACCAGGTTCTTCTCTTGATGGAGAGGATGTATACTTTAAGCTCATTGTAGATGAAAATAAAGAATTTAAATTGTTATGCACTTATTCATCTATTTTGGAAATTTTTACATCATCATCACCATCATCATCATCATCAAAATTAATAAAAATAGGAGGACAAAGGGTGATTTCTAAAGATGGATGTATCAAAAGATGAAGTTGTCGGATTGGTTCAAGTTGTTGCAATTTTTGTACTGGAATATCTTGTGGTAGGTCAGGAGAAGGAGGGTGGTCATCTATATTAATTCTATCAAAGGTAAAGGTTAATGTTCTTTATTTTCTTCTATGCGAGATTGACGAGAAAGGAGACGATGACGATGCCTTCGTTCCCTAGCAACGCAGTTCTGTTTAATTCTGTTTTGGAGTTGTTGAGGTGTAAGAGCAGATTGAGTCAACATAGGTTCTTCTACTTCTAAAGAGGGAAGAATAGAATAAACCAAAGAGGATGGATCAACCACTTTCTCTTTGGCTTTATACACTTGTTTAAGGTGAGGAGGTTGAGCAGGGTTTGTTTCATATTCCCTTGATCATTTAAACAATGGTAGCCTAGAAATCTCAAGGGGTGACTGTTCAAGAGGTTGTATATTTTTCTCAATGTCAAACTCAGGTTGAAGCATGGTTTCATCTATGATAGGAGGTGTGGAAGTGGGTGGGGACGAGTTTCGAAGAGACAATTCAGCTATCTTTTTGGCTTTAAACTTTTCATAAGCTATGAAAAAGAAGTCCTTGTGAGGGGTGATAGGTTCCATAGGTTCAAGCCAAAAGGATTCTAATGAGAAGTTACCTTTGGAAGATACAGGATTAAAGCCATTATAGTGTATGGTGACTATCTTGTTTTCATGTGGAAACTTTAAGAACTTATGAACAATTGATGGGACCACTTTCATTGAGTGAATCCAAGGAAGGCCTAGCCACAAATGAAATTGGTCAGATTGTGGAATAATTGAAAATGTTACCTCCAAAGTTTTAGGTCCTATTTTTAAGGGTAGCACGATCGATCCTATCATAGGGCATGCAAAACCATTATGTGTTTTAATCCATGTAGTGGGTTTATTGTAATCATCTTGATATAGTTAATGTAAGACCAAAAAATCTTTTGTGATCACATTCACACCACAAGCAAGATCTATTTATATCCCATTAGTGGGCTATTCATAGATTCAACCAACTATGTAGAGAGGACCATTAGGAAACTTTTGGAGTATGTATTTAGAAGAAAAAGTAATATCAAGTGATTTTGTGGCTTGGCCCTTACGAGGGATAATTTCTATCATAGCCACAAGGTTATTCATAGGACTAGCTTGGGAAACAATAGGATTTGTATCATGTTGTTCATTATTTGTATCAATAGTCATTACATTAGGTTTAGAAGGTTCACTATCCTTGACAAACGAGGTAGTATGTTTTGGCATAGGATTGGTGAAAATTTGTAAATTCTGGTTAGGAGGTGCAATGGACTTATTGCCTTGATCATTAACACCTGCAATGGTCAATTCACCCGAATCAATGAGGTCTTGAACTAAATGTTTAAGATGGTTACAATGTTCGGTGTCATGGCCATTTTGTCGATGAAAGTGACAATAAGCATTAGGTTTGAATGTAGGTGGTAATGGTTGATTTGGATCAAGTGGTCGAACAGGTGGAAAAGTGAGCATTCATTTTTGGATTAATTGGTTCATTGTGTGATGGAGGGTGTCAGTTAAAGGAGTGAATTATTTGTTCGGATCTCCATAATGATAAGGCACGACTTCCCTAACAGTGACCACTTGATTTAGAATGGACTGGGTTGGTTGTGGTTGATGTTGAGGAGGTGGATTAAACTGTAAAAAGACTCTATTAGGTTTGCAGAAGTTTTGTGTGTTGTTTTGCTTTTGATTGGTGTGTTCTGGTTTGTCAACTCGGTTGGAAGTGGATTTTGAATCATGACTTGAAACCAAATGTTGGTAGTCACATAAGATTGTACATAAATGCATGAATGAAGGGAATTTCATCATGGTGAGTTTATCTTGAAGGTTGGTCTACAAAATTTTGATAAAAATCTTATGTAGATGTGCATCAGGAATTTTGACATCAATCTGAGCAAATAAGGATTGGTAACATGAGATGAAATCCGTCACTTTTTCATCCAATTTTTTTCTACATCTCATAAGGTCAGCCATTATCTTCTTAGGTGCCATGTGAACTTGAATGTTACTAATGAAAGCATCCACCAATTCATTGAATGAATAGATGGAATGATTAGGCAAATTGGAAAACCATTCTAAGGCAGTGTCTTTCAAGGTCCTTGGAATTTTTTTTTCTAAAAGTTTATCATCAAGGACAAAGTCAATACACAAAGTGGTATAAGCATTAATATGGTTGATAGGATCTCTTTTTCCTCCATATTTCTCAAGTTGAGGTATTTCTATCCCTTGTGGCATCGAGGTACATAATATTTCTAAGGATAAGGGACTACGATGGACATGATATATGGTTGGAGTGGTTTGAACTTGAATCATGTTGGAAAGTTGATGTTGCATAGATGAAATGGTAGTGAGAAGTTGTGTAAGAAGAAGTTTAGGGTATGTGGGTTGAGGTGGAAGGGAGAATGGTGATGGAGTGTAAGTGATGTTGGGGGAAGTGAAAGGAATGCTAAGAGGTTTGAAAGTGGTAGAAGGGACTTGGGATGCCACAAAGGAAGTAGGAATGCTAGTGGAAATCAAGAAAGAAATGGCTTGATGCATAGTTGTATGGACTTGCGGATTGGTATAAGTTGGTATAGAAGCAATGGTTGAAGGGGGAGGAACTTGAGGTGCTCCTTGGCTTATAAGAATGGTTGTAGATTGGGTGTTTGTAGAGGCATGTTTACGGTAAATCTTAGCAATTTTCTTCATCACTTGCAAGTCATAATCGCTTTCAATCAAACGATGAAGATTCTCAATGGCAGGTATGGTAGTTGTGGAAATGTTTTCAAGTGACAAGTCTTGTTGTAAATGTGTAAAGTCTTCATGAATATTAATGACCTTTTCTTGTGAGAGGGAATTGGTTTGGTTGTCAAAATTCATTGGATGGAAAGGTCAAGGTATGGAAGTGGTATTGTCAGGGCCTAATGCACCATTGTCCATATTAGGAGTAGGAGTTCTTGAGATCCCAAGGTCCACAACGAAAGTATTATCGCAGGATGCCATGAGTCTAGAACTTTGTCTAACTAAAATATTATCAATGAGGCACCAAACACTCATGCAAGTACCACAAAGGAGGGGTGAAGGCTAATGCAAGCTAATATAAGTGTTCTAAAATGAAAAGAATAGAGAGTCTGCTATCTGTAATAGAGATCCAACTACAAAAATAGAAATGCAAACAAATGCCAAAAAAATACCAAAAATATTGTTTGAAAAGTGCAGAGGGACTAATTCACCTTGGGTGGCGAATGAGTCCCAGTATGAAGGTTTTTAGTGTTTTTTAGAGAGTTTAAGATGATTTAAATGCTCTATAGTATGCAATTCTCAGATGCAGAATGCAAGTTTTGAATTTTTTGAATTAGATGCAGAATGCAAAATGAAAAGTCCTAGAATGCAATAACAAATCAATGTTTTAATTGAATGCTAATGCAAAGGGAAACTAGGATGCAATATGTGAATGCAATCATAAATCTAAAGTGTTCAAAATTTGAGTTCACCAAAATGAAACATGGATTTTTGGGACCCTATGGACTTCTCTTGCACTTCTAGGGTTTTTCACCTAAAAGGAGAGAGATTGGGTCCAAAAATGCTAATGTATCAATCAAATTAGGATGTGTGTGATGTGATATGATGTAAATTAAGTTAACTATATGCAATATATTAATCTAGGTGACTGAAAATGAATGCAAAAGTGTAATTACAACTATGTTTGAAAACACACTGTGATATGCAAACAATGAAGTAAATGAAGAAATTATGTTAAATAAAAAGTATAGGGATAAATCTGAGTGCACCTAGATGAAATGTGAGCTTTCTAGAGTGTTCTGGATGCTGATGAAATTCACTATCTTTTCATAGTGGGACTCATTTGCCCAAGGTGGCGAATCAATCCACTTATTGGTGAAAAATTATCGGGAGCTGGTTTTTGTCTGTCGGGATTTGAAATCTAACAAAACTCAAGTTTCCAGTCCTAAGGTGGGACTCATTCACCATAAGTGGTGAATTAGTCTTCCCCAAATTTTCCAAAAACTAGAAGACAACTTTGTAACACCAGATTTGGGAATGTCTGCTTGTCGGGTTGTCGAAGTCAAATCTACAGAAAACAAACAAATAACTCTCTCCAAGCTTGATTTTTACTCAAGTTGACTTGAAAATCACTCTTCAACACCTAATAACCTATCAAATGTACAAAAAAAAAATCAAAATGGGAAAAATGATTAGGGTTTAGTGACTAGGGGTTTGCCTTGGTCAAACCCCACATTTGGTAATTAAACCCTTGAAAAGACAATGAAATGAAAGAGAAAGATAAAATAATAACATGGAAATTCTATCAACTCACCTAACTCTTGATAATGGAAGTTTGAACTAACGTCAATGGCTGCCTCAAAGTGCTTGAATTGATGATGTAGAATGCTTGAATGCTTGAAATGTAGAATTGAATGCTTGAATGAGTGAGGAGATTGTAGATGTAAAATGAGGTGAAAATCACTTATTTATCCAATTCTTGTGCCTTAGTATCCATTCATACCTCATCATAGGCTGGCATCAAGTAATTTTGAATAAAATCCAGAAAGGAAATATGAAATATTTTGAATTTGGGGCTAAGGGGGACTCATTCGCCACCGATTGCAAATGGGTCCCACCTAGGACCTAAAAACATGTGTTGGGAAAAATGTTGTATTTAAAGTTATTTGTTGGGATAATATTAAAAAATACACTTAATTAAGTCATATGAGGGCATAAAGAGAAAATAAATCATGAGAAGGGTGTAAATAGTGAAGATGTGCCTAGAAAAGTGTGAAATCTTGTTACAAGACTTTACAAAACTTCAAAATAGGGCTTGTTGATGAGTGAAAAGGTGGCTTTTAGGTAGATTGCATTAAATAGAGTCTAGAAGAATGTAGAAATGTCTTACAAAACTTCACAACACCTTCATAAGGCATCCTTCTTTGAGTTTTAGTACCTATATAAGCATGTTCAAGCCATGTTACAACATAAAATCAAAGCAACATCATTCCAAAACTGTGAAACAAGACCGAAAAGGCCATAAAAATGACAAGGGACCATTTTTCTATGGCATATTAACAAGCTATATGGAGTTGTGTAAGCAAGATAACAAGAGCAAGAGAGGAGGAAAAGGTAGGAGCCAAAGTTGGAGAGGAGATAGAAATATTTAGAGAGAGCAAATGAGGTGAAAAGATAACATTTAAAGAGAGAAGAGAAGCACAAAGAAGCTTCTTGGGCAGTTATAAGGAATCTTGAGCCATTACCACTGACCAAAGGAGGTGAAAAGTGGAAAACATGCTTGGAAACAGTCATTTGAACATTGAAGCATCATAGGATGCTAGTGTGGCACACAAAATTCTATGTAGTGTGCTAGTGTCTAGACACATCACGTTACAAAATAACACGAATGGGAAAATCATTGTATCATAGAGAAAAGACAATTTTCTTGATTTGGAGACTAATTCATGATAAATTGGACTTCATTAGGCCTTGATTTAGTGTTATAAGGCATTTTATGCATCCACACTAGGTCTTAGACCCTTGCAAATTGAATAAAATGCATTTAATGATGTCTTGTAAAGTGTTGTAAAGGACTTTCACTCTTTTCTAGACTTAATGAACCCATCTTCCCTTAATTCTAAATTATAAAGTTTATTTAATGACATTATTACATCAATCTATAAGGCTTGTAAAATAAACTTAATGATAATCTAGTGTTGTGATGTGTCTTGCACATTCACATAGGTTCTTGTGCCTTCCTAGGCTATGTGGACCTCATTTTAGTGTTGTAAAGTGTATTTAATCACACTTTCACATTGAATTATGTGTCCCAAGCCCTAATTGGCCTTTATATCATCACTAATAGGCCCCTATTACCACATATTGTGTATCTCAAGGCATAAATTTATCAAATAACCAACATAGACATCATAGAAACCTTATTTTCTTATCTCCTAAGAACCCAACTATCAAATGGCCCCCATTGGGACTAATTTTCCACTTGTGGTGAATGAGTCCCTGCCAGGTGGGACTGATTTTCCCAAGGGGGCGAATGAGTCCCATTTGGCCCAATTTTGACCTTTGAGTAGGAAAAACTAAAATTTAAGTTTATTATTTTTACATGTTGGCCTTAGGGATCCAATTAATGGGAAAATAAGGTGAATTTCCTATAAAATCAAGTCTCTAAACCCTAATTTACATTCATTAACTCATTTTCACAACTCATTCATCATCCATTCTCTCTTTCAAGTCAAGCAAGTCAGGGTTTCATCATTGTAAGTCACCAAGATTGCTTCCTAAGACATTCAAGGGAAGATTCTTCATGTTTTTTTGTGAACATTCAAGATCAATCATCATGGAAATGTAATAACTCCATCATTGCATGCTTCATTACATTCTTTCATCATTTTGGTTTAATTACCTAAACGCCCGGTTTGACCAAGGCAAACCCCCATGCCCTAACATCTAACATTTCTCTATCTTGTCTTGTGTGTTTGTATATTTAGACATTATGGAGGCTTATAAATCATTGAATAGCAAGTTGTAAAGTTATTCAAGTCATATCTTCATTGAACAAGGCAAAATATTGACAAAATGTCACTTTTAGGTTCAAAAATCAAACTTTTAGAGACAGACACCTATCAGGAGCCAAAGAGTAGATTAGGAACTTCAGTTTCCACTTTTGGATTTTCATAAATTCAAAAGTGGACTCATTCGGCATGGGTGGTGAATGAGTCCCACTTCCAAGCCTGTTTTTAGTTTTCTGCATTTTGAGGCACCCATTTTTCTAAAACGGGCTTCAAAATAGTTTTACAGAACTGGGACTAATTCGCCCATAATGGCGAATGAGTCCCACCAAGCCTAAAAATTAGGATCAACATCATTTCAAAAGTATTTTCAAGCCTCTAGCAATTTTACAGGTGTACTTCTTCAATTTCATTCAGTTCTATTACAGTTTGCATTCATTTCTATGTGCTTTTGCATTACATAATATGTTTTCAAACAAGCAGTTTTTCTTTAGTTTCTATTCAATAATAAATAGCTTTCATTATTTTTCTGCATTTAAATCATTGCATTTAGGTATATTTCCATCATACATTCCTTAGTTTGAGTGAACCACCTAGATTTTGGGTGTGGGATCTATCTCTTTTGATTAGGTGAAAGACCCTAATTGAGCAAAAGAGTCATAGCATTCTTAACCATAAAATCTATGGTTCAATCACAAGTTTTGATGCAAAGCTGACACACAAAGGTGGCTGTTGAAAAGTGAGCCTTTGAGCATCCTGAGAGGGAAAAAGCTTGATGTAGGGGATAAAATGAGCCTACACAATATGCTAAGGGAGTGGACACTAAAGTGGACACAAGAATGTATGTGAAATTGCGAGGGGTGCAATTTTATGCCATTACAATGGGAATACATAGAGTTAACTGAATTAAATGTGTTTTAGGTGTGGTAGAGTATATTTTTATAGGAAAAAATCTATCAAGATGATGATCTTAGTAATGGTGAATTAAGAGAAGTGAAGAGTAGAGGAAGAGAGTCCATATTAATGAATTGAAAAGGTGCAGTCCAGGTTGAAGAAGAACCAATATCAACATATATGATTTTGTAATGTTGTAGAGGTTGGTGCCCCAAAAAAATTGAGTTGGTGCTCAATTAGGTGTGTAGTGTACCTTGAGGTTGGTGCCTAAAAACATTGTCTTAGGTGTGCATTATACTTGGAGGTTGGTGCCTCAATTTAACATTGTCTTGGGTGTCAATGTACTTGTAAGTTGGTTCTTACAAACATATGTAATATCTTTTATTGTGAAGATGAATTAGGATAGTAGATCTTACTAGCTAAATTCTCACCATGGTTTTTCCCATGTTGAGTTTTCCACATATATCTGGTGTCTTCTTATGAGTGTGATGTTTATGTGGGACACTTAAATTCCTTGTTTTTTGATTTAATTTGATAAAAAAATTCATACACTAATTCATGCCCCCTCTTAATGTATTGGTGTTATTTCAACATATATAATACTTTACCAATTTTTTGAAGTGGACACATCCTAAAATGTAGAAATTTGAGCATGCTCCCCCCTAAAATATTTGAAAACTAATAAAAAAACCATTTGTTTTAAATACATGTAGAATGGAGTCTAGTTTCTAAAAATGTAATTTGTTTCAAAATTCGATGAACAAGTAAAAACCTATACTCAAACTAGCTCATGTTGGTTTTTGACAAAAAACAAAGGCAATAATAAGATAATTTATAGATGAAAACCTTAACATAATCAAAATATAAAAAAATTATATCGTTAGATAGCTAATAGAGAGCCTTTAATGTCATCACGGTATTTTAATAAATTTTCATTGAAACATGTGTAAACCTAATGGAAAGCACAACCAAAAATGTGTGAAATTATTTTACCATTTCACAAAATCATGTCCTTGGCATGAAATGGTTGTCCAAACCTTTGGGTTGAATTCCCAAGGAAAAATCCAACCCTTTGGTTTGGTATTTCCCAAAGAAATCAATTTGGTGCTCACCAAATAAAAGAGCATCATTTGGCGAGTGCCAAATTTGATGCTCACTAAATGTGAATGCTGAGTTTTTAGAATGCATTTTGTTGAAGTGTTTCTATTTTTCTTTGTCTTTCTCTGTCAGTGAAACTATACACATGAAATAAACATTTAAGTATATATTTTTCTATTTCTATTTCTTTTTCTTTTCCTTTTCCTTTGTCTTTCTCTACTAATGAAAGCATATATGAAATAAACTATATTTCATGTATATTGTTTGAGTATGTTTGAGAGTGGTTTTAGATCTCTTGGAGTTATAATGAAAATTATAGTTTTTGGAAGATCTTATAATTTTTCAATTAGTCAAATTTCAGTAATTATGAGGTAAAATTTTAGTAATCAACAAGTTGTACCATCTTTCTCTCTCTCTCTCTCACTCATTGTTCATCTCTTATGCTCCATACCTCTCTCTCTAACTATCTCCATCCCTTTATTTGACTCTCTACCTTGAGCTCAAGAACTAACTCTCTACCTATCCATCTCTCTCTCTCTCTCTCTCTGTCTGTCTTTGTCTCTATATCTATTTGTCTCTAGCTGTCTCTTTGTATCTCTATCTC
>VDFB02360268.1:61362-98326 GCA_007258455.2 Sequoia sempervirens
CAAATAATGTTATGTGTGATGTTTTATAACCTAAATGAAGTTAAATAAATGAAATTGATTGATCTAAATGAATGAAAATGAATGCAAAACTAAGATTTACACTATGTTTGAAAACACACTGTGATATGCAAACAATGAAGTAAATGAAGAAATTATGCAAAACAAAAAGAAAAAGGATGAATATGAATGCACTTGGATGAAGTGTGATGAATCTGGAGTGTTTTGAATGTTGGTTGAAATTACAAATTTTTCATAGTGGGACTCATTCACCCAGGGTGGTGAATTAGTCCTCCTGGTGAAAAACTATCGGAAGCAAGTTTCTATCTATTAGGATCCAGAATATGACAAAATTTAGATTTTCAGTCCTAAGGTGGGACTCATTCACCATAGGTGGTGAATCAGTCCTCTCCAAAATTTATGAAAAATCAGGAGACAACTCTGCAACACCAAATCTAGGAATCCCTGCTTGTTGGGTTGCCAAAGTCAATTCTATAGAAAATGGACAAAAAACCTTCTCCAAGCTTGAAATAGACTTGAGTTGACTTGAAGCACCTAGTTGACTTGTAAACCAATCTTCAACACCATAAAACTTGTCAAATCTGCATACCTAGATCTTCAAAAAAATATTGAATAGGGGAAAAATGGTTTAAGGTTAGTGAATAGGGGTTTTCCTTGGTCAAACCCCATTTTTGGTAATAAAACCTTCAATAAAATAATTAAATGCAAAGGAATGATAAACTAACAACATGAAATTGCTATCAACTTACCAAACCCTTGATGATGTAAGTCTGAAGTAATGTTAATGGTTTCTTCAAAGTGCTTGAAAAGATGTAAAATGCTTGAATGCTTGAGTGAATAGGTGAAAATCACTTATTTATACACTCTTTTTCACTCAAGCATTCAAGCATTTTACAACACTTATTTCCATATAAAGCTTTTTCATTGCTATTGAATTAGGTGAAAATCACTTATTTATACACACTTGTGCCTTAGTTTCCCATTCATACCCCATCACAGGCCGAGATCAAGTGTTTTTGAATAAAATCCTGAAAGGAAATTTAAATATTTTGAATTTGGGGTTAAGGGGGACTCATTTGCCACCCATTGTGAATGGGTCCCATCTAGGACCTAAAAAAAAGTGTCTGGAAACATGTTGTATTTAATGTTGTTTGTTGGGATAATACTAAAAAATACACTTAATTAAGTCATATGAGGGCATAAAGGGACCAAATAAAGCATAAGAAAAGGATAAATAGTGAAGATGTGCAAAGAAGAGCATGAAAGCTTGTTACAAGACTTTACAACACTTCAAAATAGGACTTGTTGATGAAGAAAAAGGTGATTTTAGGTGAATTGTAATTAATAGAGTCTAGAATAATGTAGAAATGCCTTACAAAACTTCACAACACCTTCACAAGATGCCATTATTTGAGTTTTAGTACGTAAATAAGCATGTTCAAGCCATGTTATAACATAAAATCAGAGAAACATAGTTCCAACACCATGAAACAAGACCTAAAAAGCCATGAAAATGACAAGGGGACATTTTTCTATGACACAACTCTATGATATGTGCAAAATGAAGTTTTGTATTAGAATTTCTTTCATGTTTTTGGAGGAAGGGATATCAAGTGATCTTGGAGGAGTCTCAACAAGATACCCTCTTGATCAATGGTAGAAGGTGTGCCTGTAGTTTGAGACAAAGATATCTCTTGCTTAGATGTACAAGATGTCATACTTATGCAAGAGTCTTTATATTGTGAGATTTTGTTCTCTCCTTTACAGGATGGTGTAAAATCTAATGAATTCAAATCATTAGTGTTTTGCGATATGAAATTGACATTAAGCGAGGATGTCTTTGTTTGTTTCATGTCTTGGAAAGGATAATTGTCAAGACCACTATTGTCAATTAGTTCAGGATGCTTTACAGTTAAATTTGGCTTAGAGGAATTATTTGTGATGGTGTTAATAGTGATTGAAGGCTTGTTTATTTCTATTAAAGGACAATAACCAAGACCATGAGTTGTTTCTTGTGCGTGAGGATCGATGGGAACACATATGCCTTGATCTCTAGCACAATATCATTTTCCACTATTCCCAAGTTGTTTCATAAGCTCAAAGCCATTTCCATAAAGCTTTTCATTTCTTTTGGATCAGGTGGTTGTTTGTGGTTAAGTTCATCAATGTTTTTTGTGTAATTTTCTTTTTCTTCTAAAGTGGTTGAGGTGGATGCTTTCGAAGGGTCTTCCAAGTTTTGTGTTAACATGACTTCTTTTTTGTTCCCCTTGTCAGAGGCCTTGTTTATGATCTTGTACTCTCCCATGAATGTTGGTGTGAAATCTAAGGAACCCCAATCATCATCTAAGATCTTTGTGACTTCCTCAATGTGTTGTACTTTTTCTTTTTGTTGTATAGGTTCCACTTGTGTGAATGTTTTCAAGGGATTCTCTTTGTTTTTCTAAAGTTGTAAGACATTGTAAGGTTCAAGATTAGCATCAAGTGTATACACTTTGTTGTTGTAGATGTATTTCATTTTACGATGAAGAGTAGAAGGCACCCCATTCATTGCATGAATCCACAATCTACCTAAGAGAAGATTGCATGAAAGTTCATGAGGCATAACATGGATTGGTGTATCCATTAATGTGGCCTTTCCAATTGTAAGAGGTAAAGTGATCACCCCAAGTGGTTTCTTTTTAACATTGTCAAATACCTTAAGAGATAAAGAATTAGGTTGAATGATTGATTTATCAATGCAAAGCCTATGTAGAAGGCTCACACTACACACATTAAGGGCAGAGCTAGTATCAAAAAGAGTTATCTTTATCCCTTTTCATTTGTATTGAGCTATGATCATAAAAGCATCATTTTCTTTTTGTACTTCCAAAGAGGGGAGTTCACTTTGGTGGAAAAAAATGTTAGCTTTTATTCCCTAAACCATGGCTGCTATGTCATTTGGTTACACATTAGAAGGGACAAGAGCTTATTACAAGGTTGCTGGAATCATGTTGTGATAGTGAGGGGAGTCTTGAATAAGGTATCATAATGATATCTTAGTAGGAGTATTATTAAGTTACTCGAAAAGATAATTTTCCTTTCCACGAGTACGACCTGGTAGGATAGGGTTAGGCAAAGGTAAGAGTGTCAGGCTTGGTTGTGGTGGTTGCAGATAGTTTCTAGTGTTATATGTATGGGCAATGGTATTATGACTTAGTTGCTATGAAACATTGTTCTTAGGTGGGTAAAGGACAAGTTAGGGTTTTTTTTGAGTTGGAGGTTTGTGTGAAGGGGGATAAAGGACGAGTTGAGGTTGAATAATATTAACATCCCTTGGTGAATGAGAGTCTAACATGGGCTCTTCATCTTCTTCTTAGGGAATTATATCATTATTGTCATTGTTATCCTTGTTTTTCATCATCATATCCTCCTTAGGAGGAGAGTTGTTAGGAGAACTACAAGGCAACTGTTCATGACATGCAAGGCTTGGTTCTTCCAAAATAACTTCATTGCAAGTAAGGGGGTTATCAATGATGGAATTGGATTGTTTAGAAAGAGTGGGTATGTTAGGAGAAGGATCTATGTGATTGTCCTATTTTTTGAAGGTCTCATTCTCTTGTTCCATATTATCTATCCTAGGAGGAGAGCTTGTAAGATGTTCACCACATTCCATGGATAGATTTTGTAAGCTAGCTTTATCACAAGTAGGAGAGGCATCAAGAGAAGGACCACTATGAGTTTCAAATAGATTACATCCCAAATAGTGGGAGCATTAGGGAAGGGAGGCTCAAGATTTTCATGACTTTTAATAGGTATATCTTCTAACACCAACCTATCCTCGTGGAATCGAGGAGGAATATTAGGAGAAGGATAATGTTGATTGTTATGGTTAGGGAGACAAGGTAAGGTGATGTTTAGAAATGTTTCTATAACTTCATGTTCTTGTTTTCCAATATCCTCCAAAGGGGAATGAGGAGAGAGACAATCAAGACCCTTAATGCTTGTATCTTCTTTCACCAAGGTACCTTTGTCACTAATATGAGAGGTATTGGGAGAAGAACAAGTATGATTGTTATGATTGTCTACGCTACCATTCTCACCAATGGGAAATGTAATATTAAGCATTGTGTCAATGGTTTGATGATTAACATGTTTCTTAATGACCTCATTGTTGTAATTGAAAGTGAACTCATAAGAGCGAATGTTGTATTTATGTAATCCATTTTTAACCATATCAAAGTGACATCTTTTGAAAGTAAACATGTTATCATGGAAAAGTAAAGAGAGTGCAATGCAATGACTTAAAGTGAAATGTTCAAATACAATTTTCAGATGTGAAACAGCTAATTTTCTAATTACATTATGTAACAACTTGAAAGATGAAACGTTGTAAATGTAAATTTGAAATTGAACAATGCATGAAATGAGCTGATTTAAGCTAGATCTAATGAAATGCATATAACAGAAACTTATCCAACTGATACTGGTAGGTAATGGCAGAAAATAGAAGCTAAAAAATAGGGTTTTCAATGCTATGAAAAGCAGTTTCAGGGGTGAAAAGGGACTAAGTCATCCAAGGTCGCGAATTAGTCCTAGTAAGGAATTTTTTTTCGAATTTTTAGAGTTTTTGGATGGATTTTTATGTTTTATGTACTGTATGATGCAGACCTAAGATGCAAATGAAGAATTTTAGAAAATTTTAATCATTTGAGATGCCAAAAATGCAACCTATATGCACTTTCACTAATGCAAAATTTTAAACCCTAGAATGCAAATTAATCAATGCAAACCCTAATGCAAAGTTAATGCAAGCTAATTCTAGGACAATGATGGAATCCAAATAAAAAAAGAAGGTATTTGGAAGTCGGGTTCACCAAAATGTGGAAAAATATTTTGGCACCACAAGGCTCTCTAACACTTCTAGGGTTTTTCACCTAAAAGGAGAGAGGTAGGCCAAAATGTGCAATGTACCAACTTAAAACTAATGCAAGTATGATGGAAATATGTCTAAATGAAATGATCTAAATGTAGAAAATTGGTGAAAGATATTGATTACTAAATGAAAACTAAAGAAATCCACCTTGTTTGAAAACATAGTTTAGTATGCAAAAAGACCTAGAAATGAAAACAAACAATAACAAAAATGAATGAAACTGAAGAGGTACTGGAAATGTGTTGCAAACTAGAATGGAGACTGGAAATGCTACTGATTCTAAAATTTTGACTCACTCCAAGACACTTACGCCATTTTGGGTGACCTAGTCCTAGATCTGGAAAATTGCACTGGAGCCTATTTTAGCCAAATGGGTATCCAAATCTATAGAAAAATCTGCAAAACATGTATAGTGGGACTAAGTCGCCATTGATGGAGACTTAGTCCACTTTGGATTTTCTAAAAAATATGAAAGTCGAAACGGAAGCTCTCGACTTGCACTTTTTGCTCCTCCAGGTATTTGGATCTCAAACTGCCAAATTTGGGCCTATAAGTGACTTTTTGTGGATATTTTGACCTAGCCAACAGGGAGATGTCTTGAACAAGTTTGTAACCTATTCTTCAATGATTTCCAAGCCTTCAAGATACCTAAATTTTCAAACACACAAAGAAGGAGAGAAAATGCTTAATGTTATAGAATGGGGGTTTGCCTTGGTCAAACCCCTTTTAGGTAATTAAACCAAATGAAGAAATAAGATGAAGCATGCACATGAAATGATGGAATTAGAAACTTTCCAAGATGATAGATCTTGAATTTCTGCAACAATGGATGAAGAATATGCCCTTGAATGCCTTAGAAAGCTATCTTGATGACTTAGAATGCTAAAACCCTAGCTTGATTGACTTGAGATGGATGATAAATGATGAATGAACTATGAATGAATTATGAATTAGGGTTTAAAATATTGTTTATATAGGAAATCCACCTAAAATGCCCATTAATTTGATCCCCAAGGCCGGCATGAAGGAAAAGTAAACTTGAAACCCAATTTTTCTAGCTTAAACCTCAAAAATAGCCCAAATGGGACTTAGTCCCACATGGATGGGACTAATTCACCTAGATAGGCAACCTGGTCCAATAGGGGCTCTTTTGCTAGCTAGATTGTTAGGGAGTGAATAATTTTAGTTTCTCTGTTGTTTTAGTCGGCTCTTTGATCAAATTATGCTTCAAGATGCACAATATGGGGCCATAGGGGCCTATTAATGGGTATGTGCAGGATCATGATGGGCCAAAAAGTGGCCATATGATGAGTATGTGTAGGGTATGTGGATGATGACTTTTTTTTACCCAAAATTGATGAAACGAAAAGGATTTTTAAAGGAGATTCTCAAATTTCCACCAATATAAATTATGTTTTACTTTGAATTTAATAAATAATTATTATTCATTTTCTATTTGAATTACAACTAAAGTCCTTATTGAAAAATATCTATAGCTTTCAAAGGATATCAAATTTTTTGAATCCAAAACATGCATCACATTCTATCCTTCACATACTATAGGATTAAAAAAAATGAATTTCATGAAGTTTTGACCAAGTTAAGGTGGTTAGACACACAAGTTTTTATATTTTTAAAAGTTGTAATAAAAAAATCATAATTAATTATTTAATTGGAAAAATAATCCAAACAAAATATGCATCACATCGCGACATGAGTACTCTACTTATATCTAAAATATTATAAAAAAATATTATCATTAAATTATTGTGGTTAGGGTGGTTAGACAGACACCTACTTATTTTTTCCTTGAAATTTAAGTAATGTTGCATTGAAATTTAAAATTTTCCCAAATAGATTTTATTTTTTGTTTTTAAATAAAACTAGTAGTTTAGAAACTTATTCAAATTTTTATGTCAAGTTGCCTAACTCTATTTTTTATTATTTTTTTTCCAATTAAGGGCCTGTTTTTTCCATGATGATCTCGCACATACCCTAATGATGATGTAAAGGGAAATTAGGGATAGGGACACAAATTCCAATGTGAAAGTGTGATTAAATACACTTTACAACATTAAAATGAGGTCCACATAGCCTAGAAAGGCACAAGATACAATGTGAATGTGTAAGACACATTACAACACTAGATTAAGATTAGGTTTAATTTACAAGCTTTCTAGATTAATGTGAGAATGCCATTAAATACATTTTACAATATTTAATTAAGGGGAAAATAGGTCCATTAGACTTAGATGCATAATAAAAGTCTATAAAAGTGTGAAATTCATTCACAACACTTACAACAACTTTAGAAGACGTTAATAAATGCATTTTATATAGTTTGCAAGGGTCCAAGACCTAATGTAAATGTGTAAAACACCTCACAACACTAAATCAAGGCCTCATTAAGTCCAATTTGTTGTTAATTATTCCAATATTGAAAGCAAGAAATACATTTTTTTATGACACCACCCTCTCTCTCCCTCTCTCCTTCCCTCTCAACTTATCTCTATCGCCCCCTCCCTCTTTCTATCCACCTCTCTCTCTCTCCATCCCTACGTACCTCTCCCTCCATCTCTCCTTCCCTCTCAACATCTTTCTACGTACCTATCCCTCTATACCTCTTTTTGTTGGCAATACAAGGGTAGACAACTGAGAGGGGGGGTGAATCAGTTGTCATAGAAATTTAAAACTTATTAAAATTATTAACCTCATTCTCATATCTGATAATTAAGCATGAAAACATAAATCATCAACACATCAGAAACACACATAACACCAAGAATTTTTACGTGGAAACCCTATTAGGGGAAAAACAATGTGGAGGCCAGTCCACAAGATTATACCCTGTTAAAAGTATAATGAAAATGAAATATGGGGAATGCACATGCATTCAGGCACACTTTCTAGAGCTCACCGCTCAATTACAAAGGAAGACACACTGTCTTACAAAGAGATTTGGATTAAAACCATCTAGATTTTGAACTGAGAAAATAGCATCTGCTAATGCCTGATTACAATTCCAATTAAGCACATGAACACTTCTCCACTCTTCTTCACTCTTATTCACACTCTACTCTGCCTTCAAATGATTTAGAACATTATTCATGCACATAGAAATTTGACATACATGAAATGAAATGAACAATCACTTTTATATATCCGTAACAAGAAATTCATCGCTACAAGTTGGCCACAAAGAAATAATAAAATGAATATAAAATGTCAGCCTAAAACATTAGAGATTATCAATGTGAATCAACCAAGGTTAGCCATAGCTTAGTGAGGACCCAAAACAACATCTTCAACATGAAAACACTTCAATTAATTTCTCCTCGAAGATCCAAAACACGCTACAAACACTATGTCAGCCAAGAACAAGAAAAATATGAATAGGAAAGAGAAAATATCAGATCACGAGCAAAACAATCAATGAAGATGTGCAAAAAAGATAGATCATGATCTAGAAACATCCACAAGCATCATGAATAACAAGAAAAGAATCCACAACAATTGAACTAACTGAAATAGCATCATCTTTAATTTGGAACACCAATTTAAGAAACAAAAAAATGTCAGAATGAAAATCTTCATAACCCGATCAAATCTTCATGCAGATCTGTGAAACTCGACATGGATAAACTAGATACACTTAAAAACAAACCCTTTAGTCCACAACCTCTGATGAACAATGTACAAAAATAACTGACATAGTAAAATTCACTTCACCACTAACAACCTACAACTCATTTATTATGATTTTCTCAATATCCTCGACATATACAGCTTCAAATGAATTTATGTTAATAGTGTTGGCATCAATGATAACCATATATCAGCAAAAAACCCACAACATCCAACAATCTCCCCCTTTGGCATTGATGGCAACACATGATTTGAAAAACACCATCAACACAACTAACTCCTGCTTAGGTTTTGACTCATCTTCTCGTCAACACTTTCACATAATCTTTCTCCCCATAAGGCTCTTCTCCCCAGATAATCAAATTTTTTTTACATGACTCTTCTCCCCCTTTGACATCAATGATGAAGATATCTAAGCTCTAAACCACATATCTGAACCATTTGACTACTCCCCCTGAGTAGCAGCCACCACAACATCAATCCAAAACAAGATATGATTATGAAATGCATGGATTGATGTAAAGAAATGCATCCTTAGTTCTAATTAGGAGGGGTAATCACCCCTAACTTCCCTCTGAGATACTCAAAAGTATACTTAGGCAATGACTTGGTAAAAATGTCTGCAATCTGCTCCTTAGTAGGCACATACTCTAGTCTGACTTCTTTTTCACTTACCTTCTCCAGGCTCAAAAAGTAGAACTTGATCTAGATATATGCTTTGTTTTTTAATGCAACACCAGATTCTTGGAAATGTTAATAGCACTTGAGTTATCACAGAATATAGCAATAGGCTTAGGGTTTGTGCAAGATCATGGGGTTCCAAAAAGTGGTGATGTGGAAAAAAAATGTTTTAACATGTCCAAAAATGAAAAATTCACACCTTTGACTTTTTGTAGGCCAAAGTACAATATCCATTTTGGTTTGGTAATACCGAACCTAAATAGATATTTGTTACGAATGGATATCTGTTACGAAATGGATATCCATTATATGACAAATATCCATTACAAAATGGATATCCATTAGAAGATGAATATCTGATATGAAATGGATATCTATTTTGTTTAAGGAAGAATTTATAATTGTGTCAGGTTTGACCCGACCAAGTATTATATTCTATATAACGGATATCTGTTATTTGTGTTATAATTCAAAAAACCCCGAGAGGTCATATTATATTATATAATATCAATATAATATAATATAATATAATATTATTTTATAATATAATATAATATTATTTTATAATATAATATAATATTATTTTATAATATAATATAATATTATTTTATAATATAATATAATATTATAATTTATTATAATATTATAATATTATATTATAATATATTATAATATTATAATATTATATTATATTATATTTAATATAATATCAGTATAATATAATATGATATTATATTTTATAATATGATATTATAATATAATATAATATAATATAATATTATACTATATTATATTGATCTCCCTTAAACGGATATCTGAGTCACTCTCCTAAAACCCACGTGCACGCCTTGGTAAAAATATAGCTCTCGGGTTTTTTGGGTCTGTATATAATACAAGAAATGGATATTCATTTTGTTATTTACAACTTTTTTAAATAAATGGTCGAGTTCGTGACTTGACCATAGTGTTTTTTTTAAATATATGAAATTATTTAATATAAAATATATTATATTATAATATAATATTATAATATATTATAATAGAATATATATTATATGTATTATAATATGTATTATATTATAATATAATATAATATATATTATAATATAATACATATAATATATATTCTATTATAATATAATATATTAGAATATATATTATATATAATTTAATATGTATTATATTATAATATAACATAATATAATATATATTATATTATAATATAATACATATTATATTATATATAATATATATTCTATTTTTTTTGTTACAACAGGGTGTCCCTGCGGCCCACTGCCCAACGTCACCTAGAGGCAAGCGGGGGGCGAGACTAGTCCCTACGGGTGTCTGCAGTGCCGGCCACCACAACCACCAGGTAAGTACCGAGAGCGGAATCGAACCCGAGACCATGAGGAGCCATCCCACAGCCTCAAGCCAATCCCACTACCCGAGCCGGCATATAATATATATTCTATTATAATATAATATATTTTATATTAAATAATTGATATTTAAAAAAACACTATGGTCAGGTCATAAACTCAGCCATTTATTTAAAAAAGTTGTAAATAAGGAAACGAATATCCATTTCTTGTATTATATACATACCAAAAAAACCTGAGAGCTATATTTTTACTAGGGCGTGTGCATGGGTTTTAGGAGAGTGAATCAGATATCCATTTAAGGGAGATAAATTTACCAAAAAAATCACCAAATTTGTTAGGTATGTTTGATTTTTTCAAATTTTATACAATTTATATTCATTTTGCTTTTTTTTTAAATTTTAGTCAAAAATAGGGTATATTTGATAGATTTTTTATTAGATTAAAACTATTGTTAATTTTAATTTTTTTATTATCAATTAACAGGTTAAAAATGGATCAAAATGAAAATCCTAACCTTGAACAAAATGAAAACCCTCCTGCACAAAATGAAAACCTTAATCATGGAGAAATTGAATACCCTCCAAATCCTCCACCACAACCATTGTTTCTGAATGAAAATGTGCCAAAAATACACAAGTCTATTCATAGGAATTTAGATCAATTAAGAAAAGTATGTCAAATCTATGAAAAACTCGATGAACTATCAGATATGAAAAACACTTTGGAAACATGTAACGCCCTGTCCCGCAAACCCCAAAGGACAATTAAAAATGCAATAATTTTTTTTTGAAAACATTAAGAATAAACACTAAGTTTACTAATGCAAATAACATAGCTAATTACTACAAGTTAAACATCTAAGTCCCTTGGGGTACACGAGGTGACATTACGTAATCTATCCAATAAAAAGGTTGATAAAAGTAATTACCAATTCTACTAACGTAACCCATTTATTCACATATCTTCATTTAATTTTTTTTTTAGAGATAAGCAATGAGATAAGAATTAATCATATAGAAAACCATACATGTATTCATAACAAATTGTACTTGAAATATAAAGAACATATATTCTCAGATATAACGCAACCTTAACAATATTAACAATTATGATTCAAGAATGAACTACATAATGCGATTATACTTTACATCAATCTACAAGTACATCTCATTGAACAATTACTCAAGGTTACATCATAAGACTACCCATTCACATGGAGAGGTAAAAAATTAATACACAGTATAGTAGAAGTACAAGTATACATCTGGAAACATATAAACTCTGGATCAAGCTATCTCTGCAAAACTCTGCTCTAAAAGGTACAACTGCAAAATAGGGAACCCAACGAGGTGCATAGCATGTTCCACCCGACCACCCCAATGCTAGGAGTAAATAGGGAAGGGTCCCCATCCAAGAATGTACAAACAAATACACAAGACTAAACTCCAAGCATGGAAAGCTAAAACACACACAAAGGGAAACATAACATCAAAAGATCACTTCTAGAGGTTAGCAACAAAACATCACAAGTGAAAGCTAGAGGAGAGTGTCATCACACAATCCTATATGGGTTATCTTGACTGCTTATCTCTAGGCACCGACCCCCATCTATGGTTATCCTGATAGCCTCTCTAGGCACCAACCCCATAGGGTGACTCGTGTGGAATCATTAACCTCTCGTGGAGATGAGGCAACAATATTTCCAACCACGGCCTTCTTGGCCCACCTTTAGTCTACAAAAGCACTAACAGGTGGATGAGGTATCGACAATTATGTTGTTAATTTTTAACTACCCACCCCCTAATTAATTAATTAGGTTATCACTTATTACTCAAACTCTAATGTGGGTTATCTTGATAGCCCCTTTGTGCGCCAATGCCCATGTACAACCACTCTCCCTAGAAACCCAAAACACAACAACAAATTTCAAGGGTTTGTACCAACAAAACTGTTACACTACAAAATTGCACAACTGCGAGGAAAAACCATCTCGCTAAAGGTCATGTAAATCAACTACCATAAAAATTGTACAACCCAAATAAATTAACTCAAAATCACAACTTAAGTCAAAATAGAGACAAATATCAAATTAAAAGTTCATATAATAAACCACCATATTCCCATGCCTATGGAAGTTTTAAATAATAACCTTAACACCTATAGAAAGGTGGACTAACTTAAGGGTCCCCACAAGTTTATATCCCAACTCAAGGAAACCAACAAAGAACTCAAAGAAAATCAAAGAACTAAACAATTATTCAACATCAAGATTTTGTTTAAGAATGCCAATTTACTATACTTAACAATCAGATTTTAAGATAACTCTTTGCACAATATCCACCATGGAAAATTTAACTATCAGTTTACTCAAACTATTTAATTTATTAAAATCACTCAATTTGATTTGATAAAATATTTTCTTTCAATTTGTCCAATAACAACATGAAATCATTGTAAATAACCTTCATTATATTTTATAAATTTGGACAAATATATATATATATACATATATACAATATATATATAAACTCATTAAATAAATAAATATTCATTAAATTTTTTTTTTTAATTAATATATAATTTAAAAAAAAATAAAATTCACATGTGCTGTGGGGAGGCTGCAAACCTCCCCACAGGGGAGGCCGCAACCCCCACACAGTGATGCGTAGTAGGCCTTGGACTGTTGTGCGCAACTCTATGGACTGCACCATGCACACCTTGTAGGCTACGCCAATGGGGGGGTACGGCAGTTGCCGACCCCCTCCCCAATAATTATTTTTATTTTTATTTTTTGTTTCTATACATATATTTTTTATAAAATAATTTCGTATGAATTATTACAGGTATATTTTAAATAACCAATTTCATCAGAAAATTTCTCAGAACATATACTTATTATAAATATATAAAACACTTATTTCAAATACTGCATTTGGGCTTATAAGCAAGATTTTCTAGTAGAAAAATAATTTGTTTACACATAAGTTTTTTCTACATAAATTGTAAAGAAAATTTCTACAGGGGTTTTCAATTTTCATAATTTTGACAGAGGATTCCATTGCACCTTACAGAGGTTTTCTATTGTTTTCTTTTGTAGTTTTCCTATTGTTTAATAAATTTTATTTTTTTCTGAGGCTCTTTGATTTTACTGTAAAAATTTCTACAAAGGCAACAAAATAATCACGAAAAAACTTCAACAACTGGCAACAAAATTTTTCTATAGAAGAACTTTTAATAAACTTTTTTACATAATAAAATTTGTACAATCTTTTTAAAACAACAAAATAATTATGTAAATAGTAAAGGAACCTGTTTTCTTGAAGCTTGAAAGAACGAGGGTTGGAGCAAAGCTTTGCCTTCAAAGTTCACTTCTAAAACCTTTCCAGAATCTTCACCTCCGACAAGATACAAAATATGAGCCCAAAAATATATGCTGAAAACCTCCTCAAATTTTTAACCAAAAACCCCCAAAACCCAAAAACTATTCTATAGTCAATTTCTTTCTATGAAGAAACTTCCTGCGATTCATAGCATGCCAATATTCTCTCTGAGAATATTTTTATACAAGAATTTTTATTAAATTTTCATTCACTCCCGTAAATACTCTAATTATAAATTAACTATTATTATTTTTTTAATTATTTTTTTTGATATTAATAAAGCATTATATGCTATTTAATTAATTTAAAAATTCAAGAATTAATACCACTTACCTTATGCAAATTTAAAATTCTAATTTACATTGAAAAGCATCTAATATTTTTATTTAAACTATTCACTCAATCAAAAACATTAATCAATTAACTTAACTACAATTTCCTACAAATAATTATATCAACTAAATAACATTAATTAATCACACATAAAATAAAGATTAATTAAATAACAAACATTTACATACTAAAATAAATAATCTTGACAGTAACCCAAACTTAAACAAAGACACCATTGGACTCACAAGAAGGTGACGAATTTGGGACGAGGACACTTCCTTTTAACAATTCCCATTCAACATCATACCCGTTGGGTTTATGGGACACACTCAAACCTGTCAAGCAAGTGGAGTTGGTGTCTAGTACCTGAATCTTGCATGAAAACAAATGTCAAGTAGCATGTAAATCTCCATTGCATACACATCATGAAAGGTAATCTTAGGGTAGTAGGGCACTCGCGAGCAAGTGATGCCACTCCGTCCTTTCACCAAGACGCACTAGCAAACACATCAGAAACCATAGCAACATAGAATCACAACATCACCACATATATTATTAAAGAAACCATAATATAAGAAAATAACATAATCACCACGTAATGTATCATAAAACATCATAAGTAATGTCAAGTGTAGCAAACCAACCAAACTATGAATCCACACACAACCAAAATGGTGAATTGATCACCATCACAAACCAAGTACAAAATCAACACAAAAGAGTATCAACAACATGAGGGGTATTATAAAACAATAATTGTAAATGTTCAAACTTTGACAATTCAACATAATAGATTTGCACAATGGTGAGAGCAACAAAGACAATTTTATGCTGATGGGTTATCATATGATGAGGTGAAGGCTCTTGATATTGGAAAAGCCCAATTAGCCTTGTTATTCATAGATCAAAGAACTGGACAGCTTGTTAATGTGCCAAAACAAAAAAATTCAATTAAATGGTGCACCCATAGAGGAATATTAGATAATTTTTGGAGACGTTGGTGGATGGTTTTCAATAAACCACCCAATGACAACAACCTTGATTCCCCTCAATATTTTCTCTAAAAATTATATGCTAAGTTTGTGCTAGGGAAACATATCAATTACTTTGACATGCAAGATTTCCAGGGTGTTGGTAGAGGGATGCCACAGGATAGACATAGGGCATGCCGAGTCACCCTAGTTCATCCTCCTCCACCTATTGCTGCTCTTACTCCACTACCTTACCTAGAGATTGTTGTAGATGTAGGGATTGTGAGCATTTATGCATTACATTCATTGAGTGATCATTTGGTGAGGCAGAGCCATCATGTTACACAACATAGCCATTAGCTCTGACTAGTACATTGTCCTCTTTGGGACATATTTATGTGCCTCATCATTGCATGATGTGCAAAAATTTATGTCTCAGTCCTCTCCGACAACCCACTGAGCCTCCCATAGACACATCTGACCTTGAGGTTCATGATATGATGGATGTAGGAGTTGATAGAGGACAAAGTGGAGCATTTTCAGGAGAGACATTGACTACCAGGGATGATGTGGGAGCACTAGTAAGTCTTAAAGAAATTTCATAGTGTGTTTTATGTAAATTATTTCATATTTTATGAAGGATATTTGTACTAATATATGTTTATGTGCTGGAATCTTTAACAGTTGTTGATAGAGGAGCAGTTGTCAGAAGCGCAATAGGCCATACATATTTCCATTTCATTTTCCTTAGACAATTAGTACATGGTAGATAATTTAAATTGTTATTTTAGATGTTAATCTTTGAAATCTAATATGTTTAAATACATGTACTACATATATTGATAGTCTAATGTAATCTTGTATTTTTATGCAAAAACCTAGTTCTTATACAACCTTGTTGATCGAGTTTGACCCATTGGATGAAGTTGTACAATAGGTATATATCTTTTTTATTGTCGACATTATAATTATATGTGCATGTGCATTTACATTCTTGTCATTTTTTATATAGGAAAGCATCTTAGGTGATCCATCCACTATGAGCCCATCTAGTGTCATAGCATCATAGCAGGTATGTGTTTATTTTATATTACAGATCATTCTCATTTAGATAGGAGTAGATATGTGATTAGTAGATATGATTATTTGTCAACAATTATATTTTAATTTGTATCATTTTTATTTTATTTTCTATAGTCCTCTGTTTGACCCAAGATTGTGACGAGTGAGATACCATTACTTTATAGGAGGACTCCTGATCATCCTAGGGGACAATAATATGTAGAATGTCTTGCAGAAAAGAGCAAGATTAGAGGTAAACAAGAATTGCATTATTGATATAATATAGTACATGTATATGATTTTGATGTTAAATTTGTAATTTATAAATGATGGTATATAAGTTTCTATTTACTAGTCTATCTTTTCAACCATTCAAATAATCTAATTTTTGGTTTGAAATGTTATTGTTTAGGAAACTGCAGAGCATCTAACTTCTTTGAGGAGGCTTGATTTCGATGGTCTAGCACAAGATTAGGATATGATATAAATTGACATGTACTTAGGGTTTGATAGATCTTGAGATGGCATATATGCCACAATTTGTAAAACTTGTTTTGAGTAGGCATATGCCAAATTTGTATATGCACAAACACAATTATTCTATAGTTTGATATATAAGAATTGGTATTTGATCTAATTTGTTTCTTGTGTGCATGTATATCTACTTTGAATTTTCAAGATGGAATGTATAATTATCTTAGAATTGTTTAAAGTTATGATTGATAATGTATGTTATAGATTAATGAAATAACATTTTAATAGAACTTATAAATTACAATTGGTAATCCATCTATTTCTTTGAGGATATTTTTCAAACAATGAATTTCCTTTTCTATTGTACCACATTTTTCATACATGTCTACCAGTACATTTTTATAAAACAGTCATTTTTAGAATACCCATGATTTCAAGCTCTATTGAATGAATTTACATTTCACATTATTTTGTTTTTTAAACTCATGTAATGAAGTGTGTAGCCAATTTTTTATTTCAAAAGAAGTTAACAAAAATGAAAAGTGGATACAACTTAATGAAATGCATTTCATATTACATTGTTCATTCGAAAGTAATATAATCATCTGGATAAAAATAAATGTCACTTAATGTTCATTGAAGCATAATAACATGTAAAAGGTATAAAATCATCTTGAGTAAGAATCACTATCCTCACAAAATCAACTCAAAACCACAAAATAAAAGGTTGTGAAATACACACATTCCCCTTTTGTTTAACATATCTCAAAACCTAATGTGCTTTTTTTGGAATAACCCCATTGAAATTGAACTATTACGTTGAACATGGCTCCAATTAGCCCAAATTTTCAAAACAAATCATCTTTAAAACTACTGCCCCAGGCTATAAACATCCAAATTCCACAAATATCATACTTGTAAATGCCATCTAAGTCACTCGATCATGTAACCCTCATTTTGTTTAGATTATAAGGGCGTTAATTGAAAGTATGCATTTCCACACTTATCTCACTCAAGAAACACCTCAAACACATTTATATAAGTTTGCATATGCTTAATAAACCTTTATAAATTGTTTCCCCAACAAATTTCAATCACTAACACCCTTAAACCTCCCAATTTCACTCAAAAACCACACTTTTCGCATCTAGGGCATCATACCCAAACCTTGATTGACCTCCCCTACTCTCCCAAACCCATCTAACATCTAATTCCTACTTAATTAGGCCATGACCAAAAAAATTCTAGCTATTTTCCAATGAACTACAACAAGATGACTCTTGAACTTCCATCATTTGACAATAAGTTGCAATTTTGACAAGCAGTGTAAAGTTGCAAAGTGGTGCAACTTTCATTCTACAACTCATAGGACCAAACAGACTGTTCCAACATGTCTATATGGGTATTTTTAGGCTAGGGATGGTCCTCTTCTGCAACCAAATAGGTCAAATCACTCTGAGCTACATTAGACCTGCGATTTCCCTTAAGAGTCCAAAGTGCTAAAAGAAAACATTCTTTTAAGGGCGATTTCTTAGAAATCGTGACACCTACAGACTCTCCGTTTTAGGTTATCTAAAATTTTTCTATATCAAAGACATTTTGAGGTGTTTTCCCGCTGTGACCAGTTTTCAGTTGAGAAAAAAGTTGTCAGATGCAAGCAGTGTAAAGTTGCAAAGTGGTGCACCTTTCGTTTTGCAACTCGTAGGACCAAACAGACTATTCCAAAACATCCAAATGGGTATGTTTATGCTAGGTATGATCCTATTTTTCACCCAAATACTCTGAATCTCTCCGAGCTACATTGGACCATCGGTTTCCCTCAAGAGTCGAAAGTGCTAAAATGCAACAATCTTTGAAGGGATATTTCTCAGAAACTGTGATGCCTACTCTCCATATGAGGATATGGGATCATGTTGGGACCCTATACAATAAGCTCTCTTGGATTTCACTATGTTGGAGGCATTTTCCCGTAGTGACCAATTTTTAGTTGAGAAAAAAGTTGTCAGATGCAAGTAGTGTAAAGTTGCAAAGTGGTGCAACTTTCGTTTTGCAACTCGTAGGACCAAAAAAACTATTTCAACACATTTGGATGGGTATGTTTATGCTAGGTATGGTCCTATTTTTCACCCAAATACTTCAAATCTCTCCGAGCTACATTGGATCGATGATTTCCCTTAAGAGTCGAAAGTGCTAAAAGACAACAATCTTTGAAGGGTTATTTCTTAGAAATTGTGATGCCTACAAAATCTCCATCTGAGGCTATGGGATCATGTTGGGACCCTCTACAATAACCTCTCTCATATTTTTCTATCTCTAAGGAATTTTCCCGCGGTGACCAGGTTTGAGTTGAAGAAAAAGTTATCAAATGCAAGTAGTGTAAAGTTGCAAAGTGGTGCAACTTTCGTTCTGCAACTTGTAGGACCAAATAGACTATTCCAACACATTTGGATGGGTATTTTTATGCTAGGAATGGTCCTCTTTTGCACCCAAATACTCCAAATCTCCCGAGCTACATTGGACCGACGATTTCCCTTAAGAGTTGAAAGTGCTAAAAGACAACAATCTTTGAAGGACTATTTCTAGGAAACTATGATGCCTAGAGATTCTATGTCTGAGGCTCTGGGATTGTGTTGAGACCCTCTACAGTAATCTCTCTTAGATTTTTCTATGTTGGAGGCATTTTCCTATGGTGACCAATTTTTAGTTGAGGAAAAAGTTATCAGATGCAAGCAGTGTAAAGTTGCAAAGTAATACAACTTTCATTCTGCAACTCGTGGGACCAAAATTTTTTTTCCAACATGTCTGGATGGGTATGTTTATGCTAGGGATGGTCCTCTTTTTCATCCAAATACTCTGAATCTCTCTGAACTACATTGGACTAATGATTTCCCTTAAGAGTCAAAAGTGCTAAAAGACAACAATCTTTGAAGGGATATTTCTCTAAAACCGTGATGCCTACAGACTCTCTGTTTGAGGCAATAGGATCATGTTGGGACCCTCTACAATAACCTCTCTCATATTTTTCTATCTCAGAGGTGTTTTCCCTTGGTGACCAGTTTTCAGTTGAGGAAAAAGTTGTCAGATGCAAGTAGTGTAAAGTTGCAAAGTGATGCAACTTTCATTCTGCAACTTGTAGGACCAAAAAGACTATTCCAACACATCTGGATGGGTATGTTTACACTAGGGATGGTCCTATTTTGCACCCAAATACGCCGAAGCACTTCGAGCTACATTGGACCGACAATTTCCCTTAAGAGTCCAAAGTGCTAAAAGACATAAATCTTTGAATATCTATTTCTTAGAAACCGTGATGCCTACAAACTCTATGTCTAAGGCTATGGGATCATGTTGGGATCCTCTACAATAACCTCTCTTCATTTTTTCTATCTCAAATGTGTTTTCTCACTGTGATGAGTTTTCAGTTGATGGAAAAAGGGTCAGATGGATGCGATGTTAAGGTGCAAAGGTTTTTAGGGTTTGTTTTATTCCTTGTTAGTAAGTGAAAAAGTGATTCATTTACTCAAATACACTTAAGTTTTGAACTACACACATGAATAGATAGTATACACTTTGAAACATATAAGTCATAAAGTATACATTGCAATAGTTATAAGTGACAAAGTATACACATAAGTTGTAAGGTATACACTTGAATACACATAAAGTGTACATAATATGCATGATATTATCATTCAATAATTGCTATCAAATATAGGATTTACAAAATGCCATGTAGGCATACAACAAATGACCCTAATACATAGTCATTTCCCAGTAGGGCAAGGAAATAGAGCTCGCATTGCCTTCGCGGTAAACAAAATCTTCCACAAGAGTAGTATGTTGACGTTCTGGAGTGAACCACCTATACAAACCATTAAGGTAGCAGTCAAACTACGTACAATAGAAAAGATGTTTAGAATAAAAAATCTATATTATTCTAAATGACCTAATTAATGATGAAATTGTAATGCAAACTATAAAATATGTTTAGAATAACAAATCTATATTATTCTAATCTCTCGCATACCTCTCCCAAAGGATCATAGTTGGCTATTGTTGTAGAAATTCCATGATCTATCATGCTATGAACATCAAAATATACTTCAAATGAGAAATCTATATTGTCACAATATAAAAGATGCTTAGACTGACAAATCTATATTATTCTAAACATCCTAAATAATGATGAAATGGTAATGCAAACTATAAAAGATGCTTAGAATAACCAATCTATAATATTCTTTAGAATATGTCGCATACCTCTCCCAAATAATCAAAGTTAGCTATTGTTGCAGTAGGTCCATGATCTATCTTGTTAGGAACATCACAATATACTTCAAATGAGATATCTATATCGTCACAATAGAAAAGATGCTTAGACTAACAAATCTATATTATTCTAAATAACTTGAATGATGATGAATTGGTAATGCAAACTATAAAAGATGCTTAGAATAACCAATCTATATTATTCTAAACAACCTAAATAATGAACCTTAGTAGATAAACAGTATCAAAATGTGATGAATAATATCATACTTGTCCCATACAACAAATGACCTGCTACTCAAGTGTCCCTGTAGGGTCATCTCTTACCTTCAAAGTTTCCAATAATGCTTCATGATCAACACTACTAATTTTCCATAGTTTTTTTTTTTTGGTATAGCATGATGTCTCAATAACTTAACATTTGTTGCTATAACAAGGTGTGAATAAATCAGAATGGTTTTGTGTTTCTCACAGTCTTCAAATGTAGGTATTCCATTCTTTCTAATCATATATATTTTAAGCCAAATTATGAAAACAACAACTAAATTTGTGTGATCATAACTTTTTTATCAACATCTAAATATACTTATAATATCAAATCTATATTATTGTAAACAACCTAGGCTATGGTGAAATGGCAATGCAACGAAGTTTGAGAAACAAAAATTGAACCTGTAGGATACATGAAGCCATCATTATCTATCATCAATTGTGTTAGATTTTTCTTTCCCTGTACACATCATGCCAACCAATAGTTTGATCCATATTCATTCCCTTGTGGTGCTACAATTGCATAGAGATGTCTTGGTTGTACAAGATCTGAAAGATGATTGTAGTCAAGTGAACTTTCCATTACATCTTGTAATGAGGATTGTGATACGGACAAAGGGGTTAGGTATTATGGAATCCATGTATCTACCCATTCACTTGACTCACACTAATCCCAATCACATTGGATACAATTTTGACAAAAACAAGCCATCTCTCATGTCCATATGGTCCATGCACTCACATCTGAGCTTCGAACTGAATGCATATTTGAAGAATCTCTAATTGTTTGACATTCCATTCTGTCTCCCACTGTGCCCTCCTCAACCAACCAAAATAACCTACTGAATTGTGAATAAAGTGTCCCTCCTCGTGATAGTGCATAGGTACACCAATCCACAATAGAACGTGCATCACTGAATGTTGCACCACCTCTAATCTTCATTTGTTCCTTAACGAAAGCTCTCTTCACACATGCACGTGCACCATCATGCCCACCTTTTCCATGCCCAACTTCAAAAAAACTCTAAATATGTGGTACACCCTGGTCGCGCCCACAAAAGGATATGAAAATCATAGTGAAACCTTTCCTGGGAATTGGACATTCTGACAGGTGACTAATATCTCTCTATGGACGTTCATTTACTTGTCAAACCAAGGGACATATACTTTAAATGGCGTGGCAAAATATATGCACTAAGAACTAGTTTCAGTCAAAACTTAGCGGAAATGAATGCTAGAAAGGAATTCTATCTACGCCACAGGAAGGTAATGCAAAATTCTTTAACTCAACTAGGATTTGATTAAAACAGAAACCATAACAACTATGACTGAAACACAAACTATGAACTGGCCTTATGCTGCAGGAACAGTCACAGGGATGGACTCTCTATGCTGCAGGAGCACTATAAGACTGAGTTTGCATGAAAACTTCAAAGATGAAAGCTAACTGAAGATCAACAGAAAAGAAAAACTAACTAACTAGCTACAGATACTTACTAAGTGGGCCCCCTTAGCAAGCATCTACTGATTACGCAGATGCTAAACTCAAAACTTCATTGTCAAACTTTATTCATGAAAACAAAATGATATACATTGCTTTGTTGGTATGGAAACTAACAACAAACTCTGTCTCTTGTCAAACAGATTATGTCTTTCATTATCATATTGATTCTTACATGATATCTGCTACTCTGTTTCTATCTTACTCTAACTATCATTTCTCTCCTTTTCTCCCTCTCTTCTCCTCTTGCAGCAGGAGAACTTTATTTAAAAACAGGAGAACAACTAACTAACTAACCCTATCAAAGAAAGACGTGGAAGTAAAGTGTATCCCAGAATCAAGGAACAAACTTCATAAATGAATTTATGCATTCAACCCGATCCAGAGAGATTCTAACACTCCACTCTTTCCAGATTGACTGTCATTAAAAATATTTCCAACGGTTTCGGTCAAAGAGTCTTCGCCGGAGCTTCCTTGAAGTCGTGCAAGAAATGGACTTTACTGCAAGGCCGAGATCGGCTGCGCTCGACTTGATCATTCTTCAACAACCTACGAAACAAAAGGTAATAGATGCATAAGAAAAGGCGTATGGCACATACGCGATATCTATTCATTAATCACACATTTTAAATCTACTTCATCATTCAAAAACTGTATATGATATACCAGTCGTTTTAGGGAGTCAACGGGGCAGTAAATGCAATCAAGTCAACACAATAAGCTGCAGGAATATAAAAGTATCTTGCTATAGGATATCCCCATAAAAGGTTTCAACAAAGTTTAAACAACCATGAAATGACAAAAGTAAAGATATTAAAAGTCCATCATAATATCAAACTATGAGCATTTTTTAAGCTCATCACTGCCCCCTACTTAGCCCAATGTTGGTCCTCTAGCATTAACTTTCCTGGTGGTTTCTCTGAAGTTAGTGGTGGCTGCATGACTCTAGAATGGATTTTCAAACTTGTAATAAAATCCTCTGAAATCCCAGCACCTTTCATACCTTCGGTCTTCTGATTCATTGTTAAGATTTGTAGCCTGGTGAGGATAGAGGGGCCACATTAGCACAGGGGGTCTGAATGTCAATGGCAACCACAGTTCAAATCTTGTTTGAAGTCCCAATTGTATATATCTGCTGGTTCGTTTGAGAGCTGCTGTGAAATTTAGGGGACCGTGTGGTTCTGACTTTCTTAACCCAACTGTTAATCTTTCCCATCTCTTCTCACTTCTGGTATATGCCAGTCTCCAAAATGAATATTGCTGTGCCTGAAATTTATCATATACTTGTTTTCTGATATCAAATATTTTCTCTCTGGCTGAAACATTATTAATACCATATGTCAGAGCAAACCAATCTTTCAACATTGCATGGGGGTTTGAACTTTGCGAGCGCAATGGAACAGGCTCAGTTTTCTCAGCTTCCTCATACGTTTCCCACTGCCTGCCATAATTGGCTTCATTTGCTACCCATGACATAAATGCTCTTAAATGAATATCACCAATATATAGGAGAGGATTCCATTCTATTTCAAATGGAATTAAAAAGCCATGCAAATAGAATTCACACAGAGAATTCCTTAACCAATTAGGGGCTGCCTAGTATGCTTCATAAAATTCTTTGGCAGTATGAATTATAGGATCTTGGTTTCTGGAAATTCTCATCAGTTGGAACCATAAAAACTGTTCTTTAAGGCACAGAGCATAAACTCTGGGTGGTGATCTACATTCCATAATTTGACCAGTTACTTTTAACATTTCGTCCATTTTTGCTTTCAACTCAGCAATTTCTTATTTCTGACTTTCAATTTTCTTTTTCAGCTTCTTCCTTTCCACTTCCCATAGACTTTGCTGCATGTTAGTCTGGGCTATGTGTCGGAAAGTCAGGGTTTGCAATGTAACTGGTTTCCAATTACCTTTAACATATTCCATAAACTCAATTAAAAACGTCCTTTTATACACAACAATGGCTTTACAAATTGCAGGGTGAAATACAACTTCACTAGGCACATTCAATTATTCAGTTAGTTCCTGTTCTTGTTGCAAAATAAATTCTGATTGCTGCGGTGGAGAAGTCTGTGCTTCCTCCGAGAATTGCATAGCAGCAGTAGCCAAATCATCAAGATTTGGTAACCCTTGCTCATTATGCCATGTTTCTTTTGTCTCAACTTGTTCCTCTTCAGGAACGAATGAACTCTGAGCAGCATTCTTGGACACATTCTGAAAAATATTAAATTCAGACTCAACAAACCCTTCTGAAATTACAATCACCTCTGGTTGCGGTGAAGCAGGGGAGGTCTTAGAAATTTTCCTTGTGGAAACCCTTCTTGGCATAGATGCGGCTGTAGGAGGTGTTCTGGTAGCTTTCCTTTTTCTTGTTTGTTCAGAGGGCTCAGCCCTACCAGAGGATGACGGTGAACTGGTAATAGCAATAGGTGTTGTTGTAGGAGAAACGGCTGCAGGGGATGATACTGCAGGAGAAGGACATTGCCTTTTCTGAGAACAAGGGTTAGATTCTGGAGACCCTTCTGCCTTTGTTTTATCCTTCTCTCTCCTAGTGGTAGACCTAGTTTGTACCCTAGCAGAGGATTCAGTTGTGAAAGCTGCAGGACCAGGTGCTACAGGAGTAGATGACCCTTGCCCTATTCTACTAGTAGATGCAATTTCTTTCTTCTTTCTCTAAGGATGTGGGGTAAGTACCCTAGGGGGTTGTGGAATTTGCAAGCTCTTTTGGGCAACGAATTTTTGCCAGGAGAGAGGTGAGACATCCCTCAAAGAGCGCTCAATCAGTAATTTAATAAGGCCATGGTGAGTTACAGAATTATCTTTCCCCTGTTTAGTTTCGTGGGCACTTTGTTCTAGAAATTTTAACAGAAAATTTGGAACATTTATAACTAACCCATGCCTCATATGGCTTAATAATTTAAAATAATGAGAATGCAGGTAGGAAAAATGGCTTTCACAAGTCAAATACCTGATTATGTAAGCAACATACTCAGAATAAAGAGGAGGCAACGATACGCGCTTGCATCCCTTCTTGGAGACTTCCAGAGGTCCATCAGTGGGCATTGAAAACTCAGCCCTTGTAGCTGCAGCGTCTGAAGAAAAGTTTTCTCCAACGGCTGGAAGTCCGGTTACTTTAGTAATTCTGTCTTCAGTTGCAACAACCGTTAGACCTCATACGGTGGCTTCCCCTTCAGAAAGGGTTCTCAAAAATTCTCCAGCAGCCTCCTCATCAAAATCATTTAAGCTCAAGAAATAGTTTAACCATCCACAAAGGCTGAATGCGTGGACTGTTTGCGGATTTTGCAATAACAATTCATGAGCTACAGGCTCATGTCGCACCAGCTGACCACCCATATCTGTAGTTTTCTTTTAGCTGAACTCAATTCCTTACTGAAGATTCAAATTCTTTGTTTCCCTTTTTGCTCTGGTTTTTCTTTTGTCGTGCCGTCACATTTCCTTCTTTTCTAAAAATGAGCTTTTTGCACAAGCATTCTTAATCGTAGTTTACAAGAAAAACATGCAATAAAGAAGGACATGCGATCACATTTGGAAAGTACCAGAAAAGTATTAAAGAAAGGTTATTTGCACAGATATGGCAGCAGTGAAAAGACAGGTTTAGAAAGGTGGATTACCCCGCCCCCTACTTAAAGTATGACATGTGTCCTCACATGTACTAAAGAATAGGTAGAGATTCAGGTAATAATGACTAGTACATGCATAGCAGTAAATGAATAGAATGAAATAAATCAAATATGCGATAAGAAAAGATATGGCGTACCTTTGATAATTGCACGTACGTGTGAAGAAAGATGACGACGTCTGCATGAATTGACAAGTGGGAAAGATATCTTAATTAAGGTTGATGCAGACAGATGAAGTGGATGGGTGACGTGGGCGGACGAGATGAACGGATGGAATGGATGGATGGGATGGATGGATGGAAGATAAAGAAGTGAGATGGGGGAGATGATAAATGAAAATGGAGAAAAAAGGGTTTCCTTTTTTTAAAAAGAAAACCTTTATTATGGGCATGCTTTTTAAAAATTACGGTAAAGCTGTAGGAGAAAGGCTAAAGCCTTCAGCTACAGGAAGAGTAGCAGGAGGAACCTGAACGAACTGCTGCATGAATTCTTCCTTTGAAACTGGTTTATGGTACAACCGGAGTTGGTGGCCATTGACTAGCAATTTGAAACGGACTGGATCAATTGTCACTAACTGTACAGCTCCATTGTCGAACACATTTTCAACTTCATAGGGGCCAAGCCAGCGTGTTGTGAGCTTACCCTGGTTTTCTTGATATCTGGAATCATATAACAGAGCCCAATCACCAGCAAAAAATTTCCTTGTTTTGATGTGTTGATCATGCCATTTCTTCCTTTGTTGTTGTATTGCTTCTGTATGTTGCAGGGCAACTTTTCTCATTTTGTCCAAAGCATTTAGCTGTAGGAGACAGTCCTTCTGTGCTTCAGATATGTCCATATTAAGTTCAAAAGCTGTCCTCAAAGTTTTGTGTTCAAATTCAATGGGCAACATGGCTGTTTTCCCATAAAGCAGCTCAAAAGGTGTAAACCCAGTTGTTATCTTCTATGTAGTTCTGTATGCCCAAACTGCTTCAGGAAGTCTATTGCTCCAATCTTTTTTATGGGTATGAATTTTTTTTGTGAGGATCACCTCAATTTCCCTATTTGTTACCTCTGCCTGACCATTGGCTTGAGGATGATAGGGGCTGGACTTCCTATGTTTGATCTTATAGTCATTCATTAGTGCAGTGATCAGATTCGATGTGAATTGAGCTCCCTGATCAGTGACAATTTCCCTGGGAACTCCAAATCTAGTGAAAAATTGTTCATACAAAAATTCAACAACTTTGTTATCTTGGGCATGAGTCATCGCTTTTACTTCTACCCATTTTGTAACATAGTCTGTGCAAACTAGAATATATGATTTTCCATTTGATGGTGGATCAATCAGTCCTACAAAATCCATCCCCCATTTATCAAAAGGGGTGACTATAACCTGCAGATATAGTGGAATTTCATCTGACTTAGTTGGTCTTCCCATACGCTAGCATCTGTCACATTTCCTTGTATAGGCTACAACATCTTTGTGTAATGTTGGCCAATAGTATTCGGTTGTAAGAATCTTCATTGATGTTCTTTTTGCTGCAAAATGTCCTCCACATGGTTCATCATGACAAGCATGCAATATGTCATAATTTTCATCTTCTCTTACACATCTTCGCATTACTTAATCAGGTCCAGTATAAAACAAACAATTTGTAATCTATGAAAAATTAAAACTTTTCTCTATTAACAATTTCTTTTCTTTTGGAGAAAAGTGAGCTGGTATTCTGTTTGCTGCTAGATAATTAGCAATGTCTGCATACCAGGGTGTATGTGCAGCAATGGAAAACAAGTGTTCATTTGAGAACCTATCATCCAATGATCTCAGCAGTGCGATTGGGGAGTCTTGTCGAGAGTACAACATTAGCTCTTCCTGGTTTGTCAATGATTGTAATGTCAAATTCTTGTAACAACAGGAGCCATCGTGCCAACCTACCAAAGACGGCAGGCTTGTTCATCAGATACTTGATTGTTGCATGGTCAGTATGAACAAATATCTAATAACCTGTGAAATAATGCCTAAATTTATTTAAAGCATACACTACTGCAAGCAATTCCTTTTTTGTAACAGTATAATTGAGCTCAGGACCTTGAAGGTTTTTGCTGATAAAGTAAATAGCATGCTCAATTGAATTTTCTTTTTGACTTAAAACTGCTCCTATACCAAAATCAAATGCATCAGCATATATGTGAAAAGGAAAATTCCATTTTGGACCTTGAAGAATAGGGGCTTTAGTAAGCAAGTCCTTTAGTTGCAGGAAAGATTTTTCACAGGCTTCTGTCCACTCAAATTGAGAATCCTTTGTTAACAGGGCATAAAGTGGATTGACAATTTTACTGAAGTCTTTTATAAACCTTCTATAATACCCTGCATGGCCAATGAAACTTCTGACATCTTTTTTTTTTGTAGGAGTTTGTAAATTTTGAATTACTTCAATTTTAGCAGGATCGACCTAAATTCCATTCTTTGAAATATGATGACCTAGAACAATAGCTTCTTCCATCATTAGAAAACACTTTTCACTGTTTAGAGACAAATTCTGCTCTCTGCACCTTTTCAATACCTTTTCTAAATTCACTAGTGCTTCTTCAAATGTGACTCCATAGGTAGTGAAATCATCCATATAAATCTCCATACATTCATGAGATATATTAGTAAAAATACTAATTACTGCTCTCTGGAATGTTGCTGGTGCATTGCATAGATCAAAAGGCAAAACTGAATAAGCAAATGTTCCCCATGGGCAGGTAAAAGTGGTCTTATCTTGATCTTTAGGGGCAATTTTTATCTGATTTTACCCACTGTAACCATCCAAAAAGGAAAAATATCTTTTGCTAGACAGTGAGTCTCATACTTGGTCTACAAAAGGTAACAGAAAGTGATCTTTTTTAGTGGCACTGTTCAACTCTCTGTAATCTACACACACTCTCCATTTTCCACCTTTCTTGGGGACAATGACTAATGGAGAAACCCATTGACTATCAGAGATTGGACAAATAAAACCGGAATCAAGCAACTTTTGAAGCTCACTTTTAACGATTTCTCTAAGTGCTGGATTTACTCTTCTTTGAGGTTGTCTAATCGGTGAACAATCTTCTTTGATATATATCCTATGAGTACAAACTTGAGGATCTATTCCTTGCATGTCCCCATATTCCCATGCAAAAGCTTTATGCTATTCTTGTAGCATTCTTAATAAGTCAGCCTCTTGAGATTGTGACAGCTTGCTATTGACATTTAAACAATGACCTAGAGACGGGTATGTGCAGGATCATGGTGCGCCAAAAAGTGGCAATATTATGGGGGTATGTGGCTGATGACTTTTTTTTCACCCAAAATTAATGAAATGAAAAGGGTTTTTAGAGGAGATTCTCAGCTTTCCAAAAATATACATTATGATTTAATTTGAATTTAATAAATAATTATTATTCATTTTCTATTAGAATTACAACTAAAGTCCTAATCGATAGGCTGATTGAAAAACATCTATAACTTTCAAACGGTATCATATTTTTTGAATCCGAAACACGCATCACATTCTATACTTCACGCTTATAGGATTAAAAAAGAAAAATGTCTAAATTTCATGAAGTTTTGACCAAGTTAAAGATTGGTGAGGCGAGTTTTATATTTATTCTAAAAGTTGGTAATAAAAATTCATAATTAATTGTTACTTAGAAAAAATTACAAAAAAATATTTCACATATGGACATGAGTCCTCTACTTACATATAAAATCTTACAAAAATATTATCATTTTACTATGGTTAGGGTGGTCAGGACAGACACCTACTTCTTATTTTTTCCTGAAATTTAAGTACTATTGCATTGAAATTTCAAATTTTCACCAAATAGATTTTTTTTTTTAAATAAACCCTAGTATTTTAGAAACTACATTCAATTTTATACAGATTCTATTCTTACATATTTTTGAAATAATATAGATAACTTATTCAAATATTTACGTCAAGTTGCCTAACACTGATTTTTCTAAATTTTTTGCCACTTAAGGGCCTATTTTTTGCACGATGATCCTGCACATACCCAGACGATTCTATCTGCTTCGTGAGATTACTCATGGAATCTACAAGTGATGTTTGTACCTCTTATGGAAGCAAATTATGAAAAATTGCAAGAAGTTTAGGCAGTGAACTTTTAGAATTTGGTTGCTGCAGGAAATATTGTAAATGAGTACCATTTGGATCAGATGAACTACCCGTATCAAAGTTGTACTGTAGAATTTGAAATAGCAAGGCATCCTCATTCTGAAGTTGTGAGAATGGATTATTTTGAATCATCATTAATTGAGCCAAAGAATTGGCTTCTTCAGTTTCTTCCCCCACATCTGGCCAAATAGGTTGGGACAAATCTGATTGAGGTCTAGCAGGCGGATACAAAGCCAATTTCTTTGTGGACTGTCCATTAGAAATGGTCATATCTCCAGAATGACATCTTATAAAAGCATCAGCAGTTGCTAACCATGGTCTACCAAGGATAACTGGATACCCTCCTAAAGTTGCCTTGACTGATAATATTGTGAAATCAGTAGAATACTCCCAAGATTCAAGAGTGACAATTACATCTTCTACCATCCCATCAGGTTTAACTGTAGAGCTGTCTGCAAGTTGCAGAACTGTGTGTGTAGACCTAATATTTGAAATGTTTAGGGAGTCCATAGTATGCTTTGTCATGACATTAATGGCAGCACCTAAATCAATCAAAACATTTTTTACAACTTGGCCATTTATGTGTATCTGCACTACAGGACTTCCAGGGTCAATATACTTTGGGATAACTACATTTCCCAACATTATATCAGCCAATTTCCCTAAGACATGAATTGTTTGAGGGTCCTTTTTCTTCCGACCAGGCTTTTTCAAACAGACCTCTTTAATAGCTTTTCCAAAAATGGGAACATCTTTAATAGCCTGAAATAAGGGAATTTGAATCTGTACATTCTTGAGCTGATCCAGAATGTCAAAAGTGGGTTCTTCCATGAATTTAGATGCAATACTTTGCAACCTTTGAGGAAAAGGTGGATTGTGTTGATTTTGCAAAATAGGCTCCTTAGAAACTATATTAGTTATGGGCATATGCTCAGCAGGAACAACAGGTGCAGTAGATTCTTCAAGGGGAGAATTTGGTATTTTAGTAATCAGAGGTGGTTTTGGAGCAGGTAGAGTGGTTCTAGACCTCAAATGGATGTCATTAACGTTTAAGGCATAAGCTTGATATTGGTTGGCTTCGGCAAGATATGCAGGCTGCTGTGGCTGCTGCTGTTGCTTATTATTGGGATTTGGCAACGGCTGGGCAGGCATAGGCGTTTGTTTTGGAGGTCCAGTATTTGTGGCAGATGTTGTAGGAGGTGGCATGAGGGCCTATGGTTGTGGCTGTGGAAGCTGTAGGAATCCAGAGGACTGGTTTTTCCATTGCTATGGACCTCTCTATTGAGGGTTTTATTGCCAATTTCCTGAAGGTGGGGTCCATTGTCCTTGTGGCTGCTGCCAACCTCCTTGAGGAGATTGCCATTGCATATTCTGATAATTAGGACAACTTGGTTGAGGCGGATTCCAGGGTGGTGGTGGTCCATATGCATGTTGCCATTGGTTATTATAGCCAAAATAAGGATTACCAAAAGTTAAAGGATATTGAGGCATACCTTGTCTTTGGGCCCATGGTCTCCTTTGTGCAACAAAGAACACTTGATCATCATCACCTTCTACTGGCTTGAAGTCGGTAGGTAGTTGTCTGGCTTCCAAATTAGCTACCATCTTGCATCTGCAGTCACGTTTCTTCTGTCTGCAGTATGGACAGAACTCGGCCAAAACTGCTTCAGCCTCCTCATGTTTCTTCCGAGCTTAGATAGTGTCCAGTTGTGTAGCCATATTATTAATGATGTCCTGCTTGAAGTTAGATAGAAAATTTGTTATCTCCATTCAGGAAACTCCACCAGAAGAAGACTTCCCCATTGTAGCATGATGACCTCGACCTTTCTTAACTATTGCTCGAGAATAGTTAAGACATATTTTCTTTATATCATCCCAAGGCAGTTGGGTGATATCACCTCCTCCCATCAGGTCCAAGGCGTCTATACAAGCATCACTGATTCCTCTTAGAAAAAGTAGTTTCTGGGAGTCCTCATTGAGAGTATGGTTTGAGTTCCTCTTTAGTGAAAACAAAAATCTAGAAATATAATCTTCCAGACTTTCATCCTCCTTCTGCTGAATTCGAAATATGTCGTCACCTTTGCTGGCACTCTTACAATATTCCTTATACTTTTCAAGGAATTTCATCTGCATGGCTGCCCAACTATCTACAACTCCTCTTCCCAGGCTCATGAACCATCTGAGAGCTCCCTCCTTCAAGGTGGAAGGAAATAACTTCAGTTTATGAGCATCTGTGTTGTAGTCATAACTACGGCAGAGAACATCAAATTCAAACAAAAAGGTTTATGGGTCCTCCGTAACCAGGCCATAAAATTTTGGAAGCAAGGAAGAGGGAATGTTTTTAAGATTATCAGTATCTCTCTGGGGAACAATGGGAAACTCAAATGCAGGAGGTGGATTATTAGGTGGGTTATTTGCCATGTTTGGTTGTTGGAATAACAGAGCGAATGGATTTTCCTTAGGTTCATTGTCAGCTGGGTCAAATGGTAGTTCAATAAACAGGTTTTCAGGGAGGAACCTTCCCAGTGCGTCTCTTCTTCTTCTATGCATGCAATATGGTGAGTAGTGGCTTGAAGGATCTAGAAAATTTTAGTAACAAGCTAAACTAATACTAAAAATGACTTCTGACAAATTCTTAGCTGGATGCCATCCTCGACAACGACGCCAAAAATGGTCGCACCCACAAAAGGATATGAAAATCATAATGAAACCTTTCCTGGGAATTGGACATTCTAACAGGTGACTAATATCTCTCTGTGGACATTCATTTACTTGTCAAACCAGGGGATGTATATTTTAAATGGCGCGGAAAAATATATGTACTAAGAACTAGTTTCAGTCAAAACTTAGCGGAAATGAATGCTGAAAAGGAATTCTATCTACGCCATAGGAAGGTAATGCAAAATTCTTTAACTCAACTAGGATTTGATTAAAACAGAAACCATAACAACTATGACTGAAACACAAACTATGAACTGGCCTTATGCTGCAAGAATAGTCACAGGGATGGACTCTCTATGCTGTAGGAGCACTATAAGACTGAGTTTGCATGAAAACTTTAAAGATGAAAGCTAACTGAAGATCAACAGAAAAGAACAACTAACTAACTAGCTACAGATACTTACTAAGTGGGCCCCCTTAGCAAGCATCTACTGATTACACATATGCTAAACTCAGAACTTCATTGAACTTTATTCATGAAAATAGAATGATATACATTGCTTTGTTGGTATGGAAACTAACAACAAACTTTGTCTCTTGTCAAACAGATTCTGTCTTTCATTATCATATTGATTCTTACATGATATCTGCTACTATGTTTCTATCTTACTCTAACTATCATTTCTCTCCTTTTCTCCCTCTCTTCTCCTCTCGCAAGAGGAGAACTTTATTTAAAAACAGGAGAACAACTAACTAACTAACCCTATCAAAGAAAGACATGGAAGTTAAGTGTATCCCAGAATCAAGGAACAAACTTCATAAATGAATTTATGCGTTCAACCTGATCCAAAGAGAATCTAGCACTCCACTCTTTCCAGATTGACTGTCATTAAAAATATTTCCAACGGTTTCGGTCAAAGAGTCTTCGCCGGAGCTTTCTCGAAGTCGTGCAGGAAATGGACTTTACTGCAAGGCCGAGATCGGCTGCGCTCGACTCGATCATTCTTCAACAACCTGCGAAAAAAAAGGTAATAGATGTGCAAGAAAAGGCGTATGGCACATACACGATATCTATTCATTAATCACACATTTTAAATCTACTTCATCATTCAAAAACTGTATACGATATACCAGTCATTTTAGGGAGTCAACGGGGTAGTAAATGCAATCAAGTCAACACAATAAGCTGCAGGAATATAAAAGTATCTTGCTACAGGATATCCCCATAAAAGGTTTCAACAAAGTTTAAACAACCATGAAATGACAAAAGTAAAGATATTAAAAGTCCATCATAATATCAAACTATGAGAATTTTTTAAGCTCATCACACCCCTCTCCATATGCATCCTGCTCAACCAATAAAACATGTGAGCATTCTTGAATTGCCTTGTGCAGTTATCTGACCAAATCAAATGTTGACCCATTGCAATTCCTTTTTCTTGTAAGAACTCAATTTTTTTTTCAAAACAATGTTGTACAAACACGGATGAATGAGATCTATCATCACTCATGTAAAAATGGTACTCCCTAATTATCTTCCTATCCTTTTCTGTACTATCACAGGCATGCCTATATGTTATGTGGAAAAAAATAGCAATTTGAATAAAATTATAATATTGTGATTGAACTTCATTTTGTGGTTGCAATGTGTAATTTTCAACAAAATCAACTACAAATACAATAGTTCCAATGGGGAAAGAGTCCTTACACATCCTAAATTGCCGATCCAACCACTGCGACCTGTGGCTATGCCTTGCATACTTATAGAAAAGATTTTTCTTAAAACCTGAAATAAAATCAGCAATACTTACCTCTCTTGCAACCAAATCGCATCTAGAACCATCACTTCCACTCTTCAATGTGTATTTCATTGTCTCATATTTGTTTTTCTCAATAATTTTGTTACCAAAATCATGATCGCTGCCCTCATGAAAGCATGTTACAAACTTCGATAAACCAACACATTGCAAACACATTCCATTTAAACAATCATTTTTATAAAATAAGCAACTATCACCTCTAGTGCATAAAAATGAATCTAACAACTCCCTGGATGACTTGGGAAGTTGCACTGCATGACATTCCTGCAACATTTCATCAGTATGCATAATAGAAGGTATATGGCATAACAATTCATGATACATTAAAAACTCAACATGGTATTTACAACAACATGTATTAGGAACCTTAATAGGAACACAATAAAATGGTTTGCAAGACCCAAAAGCACTTTGTGAGATTTTCATTTTCAACATTTTCAAAAACAACTTCATTTTGAATATCATTTTCAACAACATTTTCATTCTCAATGTTGTTCACATTTTCATTTTCAATTTCAATGTTTTCATTTTCAATTTGAATCTGATGTTCAATATTTTCAATTCTTATTTCATCTTCACTTGAATTAACATTCAATGGTTCAGAAGAAGCTTCAATTTGAATATTTTGCATACCTTGTCTTCTTTTCCTATGACTTTCTCTATCTTTTTCTCTATATGCTTCAATTTATTCTGTTGTAAGTTTCATAAATTACCTTCTCTTATGCTGACTGCTTCTCCCCATTGCACAAACAAAAAAACACACACAAATGATTGGAATTCTACAAAAAGTGTAAGAGAATCTTTGAAAAGTTGAATTTCATCAGATGTAGACAAAAATCATGCGATTTTCATGACAAAAAGAATGGAGGGACCCTTGAAATACTCAAAACAATCCCTTTTTTGTTTTTTATATAACTTACAAAATGGATATCCATTATGTGATCTAATCGACATGGCCCTGAGTCTTAACAATTCACACATGGAAAACGGATATCCGTATATAATAGATATTCGTTATAGATGAATATATGTCACTTCTAGTGTTATTAGAATGTCATATGTTATATAATATCTATCATATATCAATATATAATAGATATTATATATTAGTATATAATATATATTATATATTAGTATATAATATATATTATATATTATATTTTAATACATAATATATATATATTAAAATATAATATATAATATATATTAATATATATTATATATTATATATTAATATATATATATATATATATATATATATATATATTGCTGCTCGTCCAAGTGTATAATACACTAATACAAAAAATGGATATCCGTTATAGACAGATATCCGTCACCTCTGTTATTATGTATCACATGTTATATATAATATATATAATATATCAATATATAATATATAATATATATTAATATACATTATATATTATATTTTAATATATAATATATATAATATTATATATTATATATGTTAATATATATATTATATATATATATATTAATATTAATATATTTTGATGTTCCAAGTGTGTAAACCACTAATACACAATTTAACGGATATCCAAAAATAACGGATATCTTATAGTAATGGATATTTGTAACAAACGGATATCCATTTTTTGAAATTTAAGAATTATAATTTCTTTTGACATATGATATATATATTTATTATATATTAATATTTATTATGTATTAATATATATATTGATATTATATTAATATATAATATACATTCATATATTATTATATATATTAATATTATATTAATATATTTAATATAATAAATAAATAAT
>VDFB02360268.1:98426-159291 GCA_007258455.2 Sequoia sempervirens
AACATAAACTTCTTCTTCAAATTCACCATTTAGAAAAGCCGATTTTACATCCATTTGATAGACTTTGTAGTTCTTGTGAGCAACATAGGCAAGAAATAATCTTATAGCTTCAATTCTAGCAACAAGGGCAAAAAGTCTCTTCAAAATCAATTCCTTCCATTTGTGAATATCCTTTACATATTAGTCTTGCTTTGTTTCTAACCACTTCACCTTGCTCATTCAGTTTATTTATAAAGACCCATTTGGTTCCAATTATATTCTTGTCCTTAGGTCTGGGAACAAGAATCCATGTATCATTTTTCTCAATCTGTTTTAACTCTTCTTTCATTGCTTCAACCCAATGCTCATCTTTACATGCTTCATTCACACTAGTAGGATTAGTCTTTGATATCAATCAATACTCTTCTGCAATCTTTCTCCTAGTCTGGACACCTTTGTTGTTATCACCTATAATCTGATATTCTATTGTAACACTAGAAGGCCTTACTTTTAGTAGAATAACCCAAAGCCATACCTTCATCACTCCTAGCATCAAACTTTCCTATGTCTTCATCTCTCTTAATATATCATCTGCTTCCAAATATCTTGAAGTATTTAACAGTAGGCTTTTGACTAGTCCATAGCTCAAAAGGGGTCTTATGAGTATCACCTTTGATTTGTTTTTGGTTGAGTGTGTACACAACAATACTCACAACTTCTCTCCAATATATATGAGGAACATTTCCTTCTAGCATCATAGTTCTATCAACATCTTCAATTGTTTTGTTCTTCCTTTCCACAACTCTATTTTGTTGAGGGGTCCGTGGTGTAGATAATTGTCTCTTTATTCCATATTCTTCACAAAAGTAATTAAATTCACCGGAAGTGAATCCATCACCTCTATCTCATCTCAGACATTTAATCTTCAAACCCGTTGCTGTCTTAACCATAGATTTAAACATTTTGAACTTTTCAAGTGCTTCATATTTCTCCCTTAAAAAAGTAACCCATACCATTCTAGAATAATCATCAATGAGTAACATGAAATACCTATAACCTTGTAAAATTCTAACCTTAGAGGGACCACACAGATTAGTATGCACAAGCTTAACAATTCATTTAAACAATGCTTTTTACTCTGAAATGAAATCCTAGCTTGCTTTCCTAATTGACATTCCTTGCATATTGCATTAGGAAGTTTCAAGGAATCATCTTATGCCATAACCAACTCAAAAGAAATCATCTTACCAACCAACATATCTTTGGTTATGTTTGTTACAGTCTGGAGCTCTTCAATAGCACTAGCTTTGACTTTGTAAGAATCAGGTAGGGATCTAAGCACTTTAGCAACAATTTTAGATTCATCTATCTTTCCATATCTTTCCACTAGCACATCTAATACCACACACAAGTTCATTCACTCTTTGCATGAAAGTATTAATGTTCTCATCATCACCCATTCTCAACCTTTCATATTTCCCTTTCAAACTTTGCAACTTAGCAATCTTCACATTAGCATCACCTTCATACAAGGTTTCCAACTTTTTCCAGATCTCATGAGCAGTCTTTAGATCCATAACATTTGTCATCTTAGAATCAGCCAAAGCACTCAACAAAGCTTCCTTAGCCTGGATATTGTACTTATCAAATGTACTATTCAGTGGAATAACATACCTATTACTTGTAATGCTCTAGCAGGGTTCACCAATGCATCTCAAATGACACTCCATTCGATTCTTCCACAAAGAATATTTTGTTCCATCAAATCTTAGACTATCCTTCTTGTAACTTGCCATCCTAGATCACCTTAAGCTGTTAAACTTCTTCGAAGGAACCAGTTCTGATACCAATTGTTGGAAATACAAGGGAAGACAATTGAGAGGGGGGGTGAATCAACTGTCGCAAAAGTTCAAAAATTATTCAACTTATTAACCTTATTCTTAGATCTAATAATTAACCATGAAAAAAAAATCATCAACACATCACAAACACACATGACACAAATATTTTTTACATGGAAACCTTGTTAGGGGAAAAACTAGGGTGGAGGTTAGTCCACAAGATTATACCCTATTAAAAGCATAATGAAAATGAAATATGGGGAATGCACATTCATTTAGGCACACTGCCTAGAGCTCACTGCTCAATTACAAAGGAAGTCACATTGTCTTACAAAGAGATTTGGATTACAGCCATCTAGATTTTGAATAGAGAAAATAGTATATGCTAATGCCGATTACAGTTCCAATTAAGCACATGAACACTTCACTCCTCTTCACTCTTCTTCACACTATGCTCTACCTTTGAATGATTTAGGAAATTATTCATGCACACACACATTCAACATACATCAAATGAAATGAACAATCACTTTTATATATCCACAACAAGAAATTTCATTGCTACAAGTTGGCCACAAAGAAATAATAAAATGAATATAAACTGTCAGCCAAAAACATTAGAGATTATCAATGTGAATCAACCAAGGTTGGCCACAACTTAGTGAGGACCAAAACAACATCTTCAACATGAAAACACTTCAATTAGTTTCTCCTCGAAGATCCCCAACATGCTACAAATACTATGTCAGCCAAGAACAAGAAAAACATGAACACGCAAGACAAAATATTGAATCATGAGCAAAACGATCAATGCAGATTTGTGAAAAAGATAAAGCATGATCTAGAAACATCCACAAGCATCATGAATCACAATAAAAGCATATGCAACAACTAAACTAATTGAAATGGCATCATCTTCAATTAGGAACACTAGCTAAAGAAACATAAAAACTGTCATAATGAAAATCTTCATAACTCAATCAAATCTTCATGCGGATCTCTAAAACTCAACATGGAGAAACTAGATACACTCAACAACAAAACCTTTAGTCCAAAAATTCTGATCAACAATGTACAAAAATAACTGACATACTAAACTTCACTTCACCACTAACAACCTACAACTCATTTATTTCAATTTTCTCAATATCCTCGACATATACAACTTCAAATGAATTTATGCTAATAGTGTTGATATCAATGACAACCAAATATCAACAACACAACCACAATATCCAACACTTTCTCTCTCCCTCCCCCCTCTCTTAATATCCAACACTTTCTCTCTCCTCCCCTCTTAATCTCTCCACCTTGTCCTTCCTCTCTACTTCTCCTATCACATCTCTCCTATTACCCTATCTCTCTATACCTCTTTTCCTCCCATCCTCCCTCCCTCCCCTTCCCTCTTAATATCTCCACCTCCATCCTTCACTCGCTACTTCTCTCTCTATTACATCTCTCTATCACCTGTCTCTCTCTCCCCCCTTCATCTATCTCTCCTCACCCTCTATATCCCTATGTCTCTCTCTCTAATTCTATCTATCTCAACTATCCTCTTTACCTCTCTCCTCAATCCCCTCTCTCCCACCCACCCTCCTCTCTCTTTCTCTTTATTTCTCTCTATGCTAGAGCTCTCTCCCTCTCTCCTTCTTTATCTACTTCTATCTCCCCCCTCCATCTCTATACCTACATTTGTCTTTGTTTCTCTCTCTCTCTCACACCTATCTCTCTCCATCCCTCCCTCTCAAGATCCATCTCTCCTTCTCTCTCTACTTATCTCTATCTCCCTATCCATCTCTCTCTACCTGCCTCTCCATCTATAGCTTCACCTACCACTCTCTACATATGTCTCTCATTTCACTCTCTCACCCTGCCTCTCCACCATCCCCTCTCTTTCATATCTCTTTATATATCTCTCTCTTTTGATATGCATCAAGATCGATACAAAAGGAGGAATGTGGGAGATTGAGGAAAGATAGGAAAGGAGGAGGTAGAGAGGAGAGAAGAGAGAAGGAGAGAAGAAGGAGAGAGAGAGAGAGAAGAGAGAGAGAGAGAGGTGGAGAGATTGGGAGAGGGAAGGAGGGAGGGAGGGAGAGAGAAAGAGATAGGTTAGGTAGAGATAAGTAGAGAGGGAAGGTGGGTGGGAGGAAGGAGGAGAGAGAGAGAGAGGCTACAACTTGCTAATTACTAAAATTTAACCTCCTAATTATTGAAATTTGACATGTTGATAACCTAATATTTGAGTAAGTTTGAAAAATTATAATATCTTCCAAAAAGTATAATTTGGATTATAAATCCAAGAGATCTGAAACCACTCTCAAATATCCTAAAACTATATATGGGTATGTGTAGGATCGTCATGGAAAAACAGGCCCTTAAGTGGCAAAAAATTCAGAAAAATTAGAGTTAGGAAACTTGACATAAAAATTTGAATAAGTTATCTATATTATTTCAAAAATATGTAAGAATAGAATCTATAGAAAATTGAATGTAGTTTCTAAACTACTAAGTTTGTTTAAAAAAATATATCTATTTGGTGAAAATTTGAAATTTCAATGTAGTGGTACTTAAATTTCAAGGAAAAAATAAGAAGTAGGTGTCTTTTTGACCACCCTGACCACAATAAAATAATAATATTTGTTTATAAGATTTGTAAAACCCCATCCCACAACCTAGAGGATGATGTAACACTGCGGAAGCACAACTAATTTTTTTCCTTAAAAGGTAAAACAAGAAGAGTAAAATATCCTACTCTAACCACATACATCCTCTAGGCTACACAACACATCTATATGTGAACACCATTAATTAATAAAATTTAAACCAACCATAGAATATGAATATTAAACTCAAGATACAACATACAACATAACATTAAACCATTGCAAGATAAATCTAACAAATTGAAATGTGTTGAACATATTCCATAGATACAACACCGCATAACATCCAATACACCATTAAATCCAATAATGAATAGATCATAAATATTATTACAAGTACATTACATAGGTTCACCTTGATACAAATGAGGTACTACAATTATACATAATGATCCACAGTTACAATGAAGAAAGAGAAGAACAACTCCAAAGAACCACACGAGCTCCTCGAAAGAGAAGATCCTGCCATCACGAATAGGAAGAGAAACTCAACAGTGTAAGATGCACACCACCCAACCATATGGTACCTGTAGGCCCAACCCCCGTGCTAAGAGATAGTAATAGGTAACCAAGACAAACCTATTACCTCTAGACACAGGAAATATACAAAATAATCACAGTACAAGTAACAAGGACAATGGTCACATTGCTTCCAGAATCATTGAATCAATTACAAACACAATACAAATAAACCGATTGTTGTCATAGGAGGAGTGTCATCACAAAGGTTGCATTGGTTATCCAAAGGAGATCTTCCTAGGTCCTGGCCCCCCTCTAGGGTTATCTTGGTAACCTCTTACGAACTCTGACCCCACATGCACACCAAAGCGGAATCAATTATCTTTTGAGAAGACAAGATAACGATTGTGCCATTCCAGGCCTTCCCAAATCATCTCAAGTCTAACACAAGCCCTTGAGCCAATGAGCGAGGCTAAATTACAAAGTTAATGTATTAAGCTACCCATTCCCTAAAATAGGTTATTTAAATTCCAATGGTTAAACTGACTCCCACATGAGTTGTCCTAGGACCACTTTGTGTCTTAGCCCTCACTGAAAGCCACTCCCCTATTGACAACACATAACTCAAACTACATGCCAAGGGTTGACACTGCACTAAAACTGACAACAATAACCAATACACCTCAAAAGGTAACACATCTCTACGAATGTCCAATTTTGAATCCAAATACGTGCACTACCCAAAAAAACTCAAAGGGTGAACTAAAGTTACAAAAAACCCTTTTCACAAATTACAACTCTGGGAGACTTAGATTCTTGTAATAACAATTACTTCCCTCCCAGTACACAATTACAGAAACATGTGCTTTTATAAATACAACTTCTAGCAATTAAAGAAATGCTATCATTCAGATTTCCTAAATCCATTACAATCAATTTTACATATTTAAAAAAGACCATTTAAATATAATTCCATTCAGTAATCCAAAAAGATTAAAACAAAAGTTCAGTTTCCTAATCCACAATTATAGATAAACAAATCCTAATATTACTAATAAAATCACTGCATTAAAAGAAATAATAACTAGTGCTTGCATGCACTTACCCATTTAATATTGCATTAAAATAAATCATTTACTAACTTAAAAATAAACAATCTAAATAACTATATTTAAATATATCTATATTATATATATAATAAACATATTATTTATCAAATAATATAAAATACATTTAACTCATAATACATATATTATATATAATATTTATATATTATATATAACATATATATTATATAAAAATATATATGATTAAATCAAAATCTCCAAACATTCAAAAAAACACAGCATAAAACAAACGCACACATAGGACTAAGTCTTGGCTGCGGCCTCCCCACGTAGGGTTCGCTGCACTATGGGGCAACGCTTCCCCCATGCGGGTGTGGGGAGCGCTGCACACAGCAGCACTTCCCCCACGCGGGTGTAGGGAGTGCTTCACATAGTAGCGCACCCCCCCACGCGGGTGTAGGGAGTGCTTCACATAGTAGCGCACCCCCCCACACGGGTGTAGGGAGTGCTTCACACAGTAGCACACCCTTGTGTGGGTGCGGCTAGGGGTTTCGATCCCCTGGCCCCCAAACATTAGCATTCATTTAAAAAAGAAGAGACTATTGTACAGTATTCCACCATATGTCGATTCTTTGAATTCGCCTCTCAATTAATTCACAGTGTTATTTAATTGACACAAAAAATATATATATAATATATATATATATATGTATCTATGCATAAATATTTATATATATATATATATTATATGCAATTAATCCAATCAGAGGTTCAAGTTGAGCAATAATTTTTCACAGAGGAGATTTTTTATAGAAAGCTTAGAAATTCATTTTTCTTAGATAACCAAAAAGAATAGGGAGAACAAAATAGAATGAAGGTTTTCTACAAAGACCTAAATTCCTTTTGTATCAATTTATTTCGAATGAAGAAACAACACCGAAGATTTTTAATTGTTTTCTACAGAGGTTCAACTTTCACAACAATCTTTTAAAAGAAAGAAAACAAGAGCTTCTATAGTATAGAAAATATTTTCCTAAACATTTCCAAATTGCATTACAGTAATAAAAATAACTTTTCAATTCAAAATTCACAAAAACAATAAAGGAACTTGTTCCAGAAGAACTGTTGCCTCAAGAAATGTTGTCGAACTTCTCTGTAGCTTCAATTTTCTAATGTAGCCAAAGCTTCCTCTAGTGCAATTGCCTCTTTCCAGAAAACACAACAATACAATAGCCAAGAATTCTATAGCAAGATTCTAAAACAAAAACCCCTGAGAGATCCACAATTTCCTCAGCAAATTCTTTCCACCAAACCTCCAAAAAAAAAAACTCTTCCCGTGAAACAACTTTCTTCCCTTTTTCCAATCCTTCCTCCGAGAATCAATTTACAACCATAAGATAACAAATTTCTAACTCATAGTGACCCCAACAAAATATCTTTTCCTTCAACAACCAAAGATATTTTCCAACCACATGCATTTAAATAAAAAAAACAATTTACTAATTGCAACCAATTTAAATACTCTTATTTATTTAATTACCATTTATTTTTAATAATAAAAATTACTAAGAACATAACTAAATTAAATTTATTTATTTATTTATTCTAAAGCCTTCACAAAAATAATTCAATTAATTAAATATTGAAATCAACCCCACATTTAATCTACAAAATTAAACTTGCACCATAATAAAATACTGAGAACAACAATGATAACTTGGATAAGACCAAAACTCAAACTGACAACACACTGTACTAGGGTAAAGGTATGAATAGGTAGCCCATTACTATCTCCCAATATTACTGATGAGTAGTGGACATGCTTAGACCTGTGAAACCAAGTGAAGCTAATGTCCTATACTAGCAATCATGCAAACGAGCAAATGTCATACATGTATACAGATAGTAATTCATACACACCGTGAAGAGAGAATCGTGGAAATCACAGGGCACTCGCAAGTGAGTGATGCAATACCGTTCTCTTCACGAATATAATTTCACATCAACTAAGGAGATAATATATCAATTGAACTACAATAAGCATATTTAGCAATGTCATCACAACTAAGCATCTATGCAAACATAAAGTATATTAACATAATCACCATGCAAATAATGTGTCATCACATCAATATAGTCTATCATCACTCCACTGTCTGCGATAGAATAATAATAACATAAATAAAGTCTAACAAAGTATCTGAGCTGTCAAGAAAAACATAAAAATCCATGGGGTGTCACAACATTTTAGATATAAGTAGAGGACTCATGCCCTGATGTGATGTATATTTTTTTGTAATTTTTTTCCAACTAAATAATTAATTATGAATTTTTTATTACAACTTTTTAAAAAATATAAAAACTCATATGTCTCACCACCTTAACTTGGTCAAAACTACATGAAATTCATTTTTTCTTTTTTTAATCCTATAGTATGCGAAGCATAGAATGTGACACACTCTTTGGATTCAAAAAATGTGATACCGTTTGAAAGCTAGATAGATGTTTTTCAATTAGCCTATCAATCAGGAATTTAGTCATAATTTGAATAGAAAATGAATAATAATTACTTATTAAATTCAAAGTAAAGCATAATTCATATCGGTGGAAAGCTGAGAATATACTTTAAAAACCCTTTTCATTTCATCAATTTTAGGTAAAAAAATAGTTGTCAACCACATACCCATCATATTGCCACTTTTTGGCCCATCATGATCCTGCACATACCCATAAATGAAATATAACTTAAAGTATAAAAAAGTAAATGTCTATATGTAAATGTCAACTTATACTTAAATGTTTATTTCATGTGTATAGTTTCATTGGTAGGGAAAGAAAAAGAAAAATAAAAGCACTTCAACAAAATGCATTTTAAAAACTCAACATTCACATTTGGCGAGCACAAAATTTGACACTCACCAACTAGGTTGCTTAGGGAAACACCAAGCCTTAGGCTCAATCGTCCAATCCATTTGGTGAGTGCCAAATTTGGTGCTTGTCAAATGGTCATTTTGGGTAAAAAACAAAAGTGGCATCTTTTTTATGTCATAGATTGGTGCACATGCCCTTCTACAAATTTAAATCTATAAATTATATTTTAGGTTTGTGTACTAGAGATTATTTTTAGATGCAAAAATATATTTTGTAAGTACAAATGTGACTCACACAAAATAAATCATCTTTTAGAATGTAAAACTTTGATCTTATTAAATCCTAAAATTATAACACCTTAATAAAATATTTTTTGACATCTATCATATCATATTTCCATTATTAAATTTTAAATCAGATATTACATTTACATTTATTTTTAGTTTAACAACTATTATTTTTATATTTAGTTAAAATATTTATCTTGTTAATTTGTTTACAAGTTTATGATTGGTCTTGGTCTTAGTTGTTTGATTATGAGGGCTTTCTCTTTTGATGTAGGCATTACTTCGCTATTGGGAACATGGACTTAGATTGCTCCCATAGTTTATGTAAGTAATATTTTTCAACTTGGTGGAAAAATGCTCTTCCTAGTTGCCTTCTAGTGCTTCCTAAAGATTCAATAGCTGATTTAGGGGATTTGGAGCTGCTAGCTTCCATTCTAGTAACTTCTCCCTCTGGGCTTGGTGAGACTCATTTTGATCCTTTGGCTAATATTATTGAAGCTCAACAACCTACTTCTACTATTCCTATTTTTTTTTTAGCTTCATATCATCAATTGATTGATCTTTAGATGGTAGTTTTCCATTCAACAATTCCACATTATTCCTTAGATTGTTTTGTTCCCTTAGATGGAAACTATCAGGTGTTGCAATGGATTTGTCATTGCACCAAAAGATTGACCTGTTAATGCTTAATATAAATGCCAAATTTATACAAGATCCATAAGAGGCAATTAATCCATGCCATGAATTTGTGGTGGGCTAGACAAACACCAACCTATCCAAAGGGATGAAGGTACCAACCTTCCCAACAACCCTGCCAACACAACCGTGAGATTTGAACTTGTGACCTCACTTTGATATCATTTCATAACCACTGACAGAAATAATGACCTCCTAACATCAGTTTAGCATCAATGACAACCTATGCTCAACATGGGGGGTATTCCCTTCCTCTTCTCTTAGGTCTACATCTTTGGAAGTCAAATCTTAATGAAAAAATATACAAAGGTAGAAGGTCTTCCTAAGATGGTCTCTCATCAACACACCAAGTCTATGGGTTTGAAGGTGGATATGATTGGATCAAGCATTGTTTAGTCTTGATCTCTTTGATTAATTTTTTTCTTTGGTAATTGGGTTGATTTTGTTTTGTGTATTTTTTGTTTTATTATTCTTTTGTAACAAGATTTGAAACACGTAAAAGAGCCCCAACTTACTTTATTTAAAAATAATAATTTAATCTCAACTCATTTTTTAAATTAATAATTTACTTATTGATTACATTATTTAACTAACTTAAATATTTACGTAAAGTGCACTTTTTCTACAATTATTATTTTGGTTTTAGAGCAAGAGCTTTTAGAAAAAAATCTAATGAAACTTAAATAGTTAATTAATACTAATAGATAATAAAAATTTAATCATTTATTAATTAGTGATTCTAGATTTATTCTTAGTTTATACAAATGAAATGTATATGAACTTATCTAAAGAATTTTTTTTTATTTAATGTAGAGTAGAAAAAGTGATCCTATATCCAACTAGGATTAACTTCTTTTCTCTTGACTCCACATTTGAACATAAACCAACTCGAGTTGATGATTAGCTTGCTTCCACAAGGGAGAGTCAATCTCCTAGGGTTTGTGTCCTTTTGAGTTATAAATATGATAAATTTAATGTGTATTTTAATAAGCCTATTTAACATAAAGTCTAGATCTGAAAATATAATTTATCACACAAATGAAAATAAAAAGTAACATAATAGTTTCAGATATGAGAATGAGATAAAGAGAGGAACCTATATTATAAATTTGAGGTTGAATTAGGTGGACTAAGTAGCTAGGCACCCTAGACCAAAATGTTGATTTTTTAGATGTAAAAACTTTGAGATGTGAGTTATAGTCTCCTTGTTTTCTATAACTTTCAGTTGAAAAAACTTTTAAACTTGGCTTGCACATATGAAAAGAGGGGGAAAGGTTATGCTATATAGGGGCTTTCCTAAGTCAAACCCCATTTTGGTATTTCTACCTCCACGTACAACAATTCATGATGATCAAAAGGGCATACCCTAGGTCAAGCAGAGGACAAAACAATAATAATTGACTAAAATGATAAATGATAAATGAAAATCTTATCTTGATGTGAAATCCTTGATGAAATGATGCCACACCATAAGTTACTGCAAATTTTGATTGATGGATGCCTTGATTGGTTGAAAGACCTACAAAAGGTTAGCTCCCAAAACACAATAGCTTGTTATAGATAGCATGTAGATGATGACTCAATACATCTTTAGAAATTGATCATAATAGCTCCTTCTTCATAATCATCTCTAATGTTCAAATGAGGATAAAATGTGTTTATATATGCATTCCAATTGATATTTTTCAATATAGGCTAGCTTGGAATATTTTTAATTCTCTAAAGACTGTCACAAAAAGTTAAATTTGAATTAGGACCCCATTAAGGTCAAGGGCGCTCCCCACTCATGATTGGATGATTTTACCCCCCAATTTGTCAAAAAATCAAGGAATTTGATATTATTTTATAATTTGGCCCTAAAATCAATAAGTTATTATTATAATTAATGTTGTAGGAAAATTAGGGTGTCAAGGTAGTGTGAAATTGTCAGGGGTGACAATTTATGATGCTACATTTAACATACTTAATGATGAATTTTTATCATTTATTAATTAATGATAGATTTATTCTTGGTTTATATAATTATAAGGGAAAAATAATATTTTAATGAAATAAATATATTATTTATATTAATTAATCAATGAGAGTAATAAATATTAAATTAATTTAAATAATAAATATGAGATTAATATTACAAAATAAAAATATTAAATGTTAATTACAAAAATTAAATGTGAAGGAGAAAGATATTTAGTTTTAGACTTAAATTTTAATATGATATTCAAATTTATATAAATCTAGATTAAAAATGTTAAGTTTCTATCCATATTTCATCTCAAGTCTAGAATAATCTATTTACTTTGTGGATGTCAAGATTGTGAGTCTAGGATACTTCTATAGATAAGGGTCTAATCTTTGGCTATATATTTTATTTGGTGTATAATGCGTACTTTCACTTCGTAGTTCATTTGATTCACTATTATTTACTCTAGTATGATTATTGGTGGTATCCAAAATATCTTTAGAGGGTTTCTAGACAACTATAATATTAGATTTCCTTGATCAACCCTTCAAAAAGATTAATTTTATGGTCATTGGAATAATCAAGGATAACAATTTTTGAACATGTAGATTCTTCTAAGATGATTACATGAATTTTTATTTATTTTAGTGTGTTAATGGAAGTGTTCCTTACATGCTTCCTTCATAAATGTAAATGATTTTTCATTGACATTTGATAGTATGAAATGAATATTATTGAATGCCTTTATATACAAAGATGCAATATTAAACTATGCAAATAGATTTTAAGTTTTTAATTTAAATTTAAAAAATTAATGTTCAAATTTGTGGTGAATGTAGGAGGATTGGTGCAACGATGAGCACAATAAATTAGGGCTATATAGAATTACATGTAGATTTGGATAATATATGGATATGTCACGTGAGAATGTGTATAAATAGACAAATAATGATCTGCGCAAATAGACTTAGCTTTGCACAAGAGTGTATCATATATCAATATGTAATTACATTAAGCCATTCTCCCAAATAAATATTAAACTAGATAAAGATTGACATGCGCATAAATATTTCACTATTACAATAATAAAACCTTATCGTAAAACTTTAAGAAAAATGTATATGCATACAAATGACTATTATCATTGTTGAAGTTTCTTAAACTTACAATTTTCTTTCTAAGAGCTTAGAGTCAGGATTGAATATGGTTGAATTGTTAAAGATCTTTATTTACTATCTACATTTGGAGGAGAATAATCGCAATTCAATTTCAAGAAGATATCAAATTGTGGTTATTCCAACCATGAACAAACTCTCATCTGTTAACACCACCTTTTACAACCATCATATTTGCACACCGTGAAAGCAACAACAAATTGTATTGCAAACTCAGCAAGAATGATCACTTAATGACCATTGACCAGTACTGAAAGAATTTGACCTATAACTATCCCTTCTCTTCACATTTCAACTTATTCTAGTTTTGGTTAATGACGCATGCATACCAGTTAACTACATTCTAATTTTGTAATCCTTGTTTAATGCCATACAATTTGGCTGCACTTGTCTGGAACGATCCATAAAGCCGTATAAAATTGATGCGTTCAGCACAACTACTCTTAATTAAAGGACGAAGCAACTTCTTCTCAGCTTCAAAGAATTTTTATTAAAGGAAGAAATTTCTTATGAATATGAAACGTAGAAAGAGGGTAAAGTTCTCATAGATCTGTGAAGCTGCCAAGAAAAACTGTAAAGTCCTCATAGAAAGAGGGGAAATTCCTCATAGATCTCGGTGATGACATTGTTTCTCATTTGACTTTTTTCTCTTGTTTGTTTAATTTAGAGATAATCTTAGACTTTAAATATACTTTATTTTTAAATGGTGTCCAGTCATTTTTAATTTATTGGTCATTTATAGTTGTTGCACTGACCCCAACAACTTTGTTTCTGGAAATAAAAAAATTCCACAATTTCGAATTTCTAATTTTGACTTTATAAATATTTTTAGAGCAATACACATCAAATCCATAAACTTCAAATTAACTATTATGCTATGGCATCCTTCTTTATCCATTCAAAGACGCATTTTCTTTTACTAATTTTGGTTTAGAGTGAAATTGCATATCAAAATGAACACGGAAGGAAACTTAAGTGACGATATTTGTGAGAGTTTCTTTCCGTAAAAGCAGTGCGAAGAAGAACTGTAAAGCTAAAAATTGGATAAGTATATGTTATACAATTAATGGGTGGACATTGTCCGTCAATTTTACTTTTTGAAATAACAAGCTTGAGTGGAACAATGGCTTTTATACCATGTACCACTTAGAGTAAGGTGTAAATCTTGTAGAAGGATGAAAACTAGTAAAGTATGCCCATTATGTACGACACATTATTTATGCAAAAAATCTCCATGTTTGTCAGTCATTTTTCATAATATTTGTTGAATTATTTTTATTTTTTACCTTAGCCTATCCATTTCCTTGTGGATAATATGGGTTGAAGAATACCTGTTGTATATGAAAATTTTCTATGAATTTGTCTACCTCCACATTTGTCAATGATGTGTTGTCAATGATAATGGTAGATGGAGGCTTAAGTATGATAGAATTACAAATATTGGATACTTTGATGGCTATGAGAGATATAATTTCAACCCATTCCTACTAAATTAAGTAGTTGCAGTAATATGGCATGTCATTTGAATGAGGCTTGTACAATGTTACTAACTAGCTAGTTTGCATCCTCAAGTAGAAAAATCCAAGGTGAAGTATAGGGATGAATTTCATAGGCAAGTGGATGCTTCAAGTTACCATGTTTTATTATATATTTCACACATTCACATGAAAATCAAGAGAGTTATTTTCTATTTTTGTTTAGTAAAGTAAAATTATCCCATGCATAATATTTTATAAACAAGTAACTTTGGGCTAATGTTACCTTCACATATTCCCCCCTACCTCTTGAAGAGCGATGGACTTCTCTTGATAATTTAGGTATCTAATAAATAGACCACTAAATCATCTTCAATAAAGAACACTTCTAATAATTAGAAACTTAATTAGAAACTTAGTAGATAGTTCATAGATTTGAATGCATACATTCTTAGAAAATTGAGGTGGAAATTCATTCAAATCTAAATAAGAATATAATTTTATAACTAATCCTCACTTATAAACCATGAAAGATGTTCCTTATATAGTGGATTATTTTAATCTATAAATGGCCAATGCAAATCGAGGATATTTTTCATCCATCCTTATTATCAAGCTAACAATAGTGATGGGATGGAAATGCTAATCATGCTTTTGTGAAATTATATTAACAATAAATAAATTGAGTAATTTAAGCATTTTTATTTCTAATTCATAATATTCCATTAATTTTGATTATTTCATAATATATTTACCCATTATATATTTGGCCACAAGTTTAAATCACCATGGATGTCCAAATATTTAACTTTTAAGAAAATGGTGGAATGCAACCTACAACCAATGCCTTGTATTCAACCACATTATTGGTACAAGGAAAATCAAGCCAAAATAAGTGGGGTATTATGTCATGTAAGGGAGGTATCAAAATCTAACCTAGCCTCAAACCAATCATGCATTTAGAACCATCAAAGAAAGTATTCCACGGGAACAAAAAACCAATGCATAATATGTATTCATTGGAAACTAATCAATATATTGATAAGTACAAGAGCAAGGTAGGGTTCTATAAATAATTGAATAATGATTAAACTTATCCTTTGATATATTTTTGTGATACAAACATAAGTAAACTTATCCTAGATTTAGTGATCTAGGACTCATACGCCACCTTGGGCGTATGAGTCTCACCTAGGTTTTTGGGTCCCGATCCTAGTTTCACACCTTTCTAAGAATATTTGAAAAAGGTCCCATAAATTATGTCTAATGGGACTCATTCGCCACCTTGGGCATATGAGTCCCGTGTGGCCCAAAATCAAAATTAATTCAAATTTTTGGTGGGATTTTATCTACCTAGATCTGACGTCGGCTTGTAGTGTTGTAAATTTAGAAATTCTTGCATAATTAAGTATAAATACAAGTTTCTTTCACTCATTTTACACCTAGCAAGTTGAATGAGCATTCTTATAACAAAGTTGAGTTCACAAGAGCATTCAAGTGTTTACAAGAGCATTCAAGAGTCTTCAAGAGAAGATTATCAAGCATTTTAGAGCATTATTCAAGCATCAAGCATCATGTCCAAGTGTTCATGCATCATGTTTGTTTTGGAGCTAACAATTGTGATGTAGGGTTTTATGAATCAAGCTAGCATTTCATTCAAGATCTACATCCATTTGAGCCACTTCATTATGAACCATCAATTTTAAGGTTTGTGATCTATGTAATTCTCTTGCACTCTTAGATCTTGATGATTACATGTAGATTCTTCTAAGATGATTACATGATTTTTTCTTTATTTTAGTGTGCTAATGGAAGTGTTCCTTACATCCTTCCTTCATCTATGTGAATGATTTTTTGTTGAAATTTGATAGTATGAAATGAATGATTTTTCGTTGAAATTTGATAGTATGAAATGAACATAATTGAATGCCTTTAAATAAAAAGATGCAATATTGAACTATGCAAATAGATTTTAAGTTTTTAATTTACATTGTAAAAAATTAATGTTCAAATTTGTGGTGAATGTAGGAGGATGGGTGTAATGATGTGCACAATAAATTAGGTCTATATAGAATTACATGTAGATTTGGATAATATATGGATACATCATGAGAGAATGTGTATAAATAGATGAATAATGATCTGCGCAAATAGACTTAGCTTTGTACAAGAGTGTATCATTTGTCAATATATAATTGCATTAAGCCATTCTCCCAAATAAATATTAAACTAGATAAAGATTGACATGAGCATGGATATTGCACTATTACAATAATGAAACCTTATTCGTAAAAGTTTAAGAAAAATATATCTACATACAAATGACTATTATTATTGTTGAAGTTTCTTAAACTTACAATCTTCTTTCTAAGAGCTTAGAGTTAGGATTGAATATGGTTGAATTGTTAAAGATCTTTATTTACTATCTACATTTGGAGGAGAATAATTGCAATTCAATTTCATGAAGATAGCATGAAATTGTGGTTGATAAAATTAACAAGATTTCAACCAACTCTCATCCGTTAACGCCACCTTTCACAACCATCATTATTTGTACACCGTGAAAGCAACGACAAACTGCATTGCAAACTCAGCAAGAATGATCACTTAATGGCCAGTAGTGAAAGAATTTGACGTATAACTACTCTTCACATTTCAACTTATTCTAGTTTTGGTTAATGACCCATGCATACCAGTTAACTGCATTCTTATTTTGTAATCCTTGTTTCTTTTAGAATGTGAACCAATAAACATCATTTTACTCGTGTGTAGGATTTGGAATACGATCGTTAAACATGTTAAACTTGTGGCTATCCATTTTAAGCTCTCAATGTTGCCTTTACAAAGCAACCTTCTTTAATGCCATACAGTTTGGCTGCACTTGCCTGGGACGATCCATTTTTAGGTCATAAAGCCATTTAAGATTGATGCTTTCTGCACAACAACTCTTATTTAATAAAGCAACTTCTTCTCAGCTTCAAAGAATTTTTATTAAAGGACGAAACTTCTTATGAATATGAGACGTAGAAAGAGGGTAAAGTCCTCATAGATCTGTGAAGGTTGCCAAGAAAAACTGTAAAGTTAAAGTGTGGTTAAAGATAGTTAAAGATCTCGGTGATGACATTGTTTGTCATTTTACTTTTTTCTCTTGTTTGTTTAATTTGGAGATAATCTTAGACTTTAAATATATGCTATTTTTAAATGGTGTCTAGTCATTTTTAATTTATTGGTCATTTATAGTTGTTGTACTGACCCCAACAACTTTGTTTCTAAAAATAAAAAATTTCCACAATTTCGAATTTTCTAATTTTGACTTTCTAAATGTTTTTAGATCAATACACATCAAATCCATAAACTTCAAATTAACTATTATGCTATGGCATTCTTCTTTATCCATTCAAAGACACGTTTTTCTTTACTTCTATAAAGAATTTTACTTTACAGTGAAATTGCATATCAAAATAAACACAGAAGGAAACTGAAGTCATGATATTTGTGAGAATTTCTTTCCGTGAAAGCAGTGCGAAGAAGAAGTGTAAAGCTAAAAATTCGATAAGTATATGCTATACAATTAATGGGTGGACATTGTCCGTCAATTTTACTTTTCTTTATTATTTACCGAATTTAAATAATCATTTATTGTTTTAAACGAATGAAATATAAAATTATTATTAATTGTTATATTTGATAACTTTAAATTGTAATGGTGAAATTAGTATATTTATGCTATTATTTATTTATTTATTTATAATGTTTCAACTAATATTTGTAATAAAATTAAAGGTGTTATTAAATGATTAATAGGCACAAATATATATAGTTTAATAATTAAGCATTGCACATGTTTATGTCTATTTGGTAGTTATTTCTATGGTAGTTGATGAATACAATTTGAAAGGTAAATTATATATATTTATGTCAACGATCATTTTCAAAGATACTTAAGATGCATATAAATATATACATTTCTTGAATGCAATTGAATGTTAAATGTTTGTTAATAATCACAATATTATTTTAAAGAAAACTATAACATGTAACAACTAATACAAACACCTGATGTGAAAATGGTGACCTACCACATTACTTTGATAGCACCATATTAATTCATCATAACTAATCATAAACATGTATCAGATGATCCCCTTAGGGTGAACTTAGAGAGATAGACCATAAAAAATGCTCATTTCCCATACCATTACTCACACACATTCCTACACAATTATCCTCCACCTCATAAATATACATATGTTCCAATCTATTTGCCCAAATTGTGCATTTATTAAGTCTATTCATGCACACATCCTCATAAATTTATGATCTACTTGGATTTTATATTTTCCATGGATGTAGAGTCAATCCCACGCCCATAGATATAAAACCTAGTTTTGCAATTTTTAAATTCAAATTCTAGTCAACTATCACCCATTTATGTCCTACCTTGAGCCAATAAACACAGTTTCCATGATCTATTATTATGTCCTTGTATGTAAAGGATTTCAATTCCATTCATTTATCATCATCAAACATCAAGGAAATATTATTCACATTCAAGAAGGAGAATGAAAGGAAGACTACATTGGAATACTTAAACAAGCCTAGATCTACATAATCATCTTGGGAGCATTTAGTTGACGCTTGTTCTTTTCTATCATGAGAATGATTATAAATCAAGTACATTTTTGGGGACATCATTGAAAAGAACATGTTCCCAAGTGAATTGAGAACCTTTAAAAGATGTTTCCAAATACTGGATCCTACATAATAGAATAGACAAAGGAAAAATTAATAATTTAGGAAGTAGAATTACATAGATTTGAGATTATATACACACAATAACAAAAAAATTATAGAAAATACATGAAAAATAATTAAGGTAGGAAATCAATCAAAATAAAAATAAAAATTAGATGGATTTGACAAAGATGTACTATGCTTGAACCTAAGACCTTTTAACTTAAGTAGCAACAACATTACAAATATGCTATTACTATGAAGGATACATCATGTCATGCAAGCACATTATGATGACAAGCCTTCTACATATCACAATGATTCAATAGACAAAAATTCTTTTGATGTGATACCCTTCTCTAAACACGACATGTTTAAATATGATCATGAATTTGCATCTCTTGTGAGACATGTAGATATTCATAATAGCTTTTCACACAAATATAATTTCATGATCATCACACACAGATTGATGATATTTCATTTCTCATATAGGTGTGTCATTGATGCTACATTACCTTTTAAAGCATAAGACGATCTCAACTAAATTTTCAACAAAGGAATTTATGAAATGATTAATGAAACTAAAAAGTGGGAAAAACGAAAATTATGTTATATTTTTGTGATAAAAATAGGACCACTTTATGTGCTCTCAACATTTGACACTCTTAATCTCAACCATTGTAATTATTTTTAGTAATTTACAAGCTATATTTTAAACACTAATTTCTTGTTAGATTATCACATCAAATTTGAGCACATGCATCTTGAAGTACTTGTTAAAGTTTTAATTTTCTTGATTTAAAAAAAAAAGTCACTTTTAACCCCTAATCTCAATGCATTTACCTACACATTTTTCACATATATTTTCCTTCTATGTCCTCATATATACCATTTTTAGCACCTTGGTTTTCATATATTCCTTGTTATTTTGTATGATCCTATGCTTCCTATGTTCTATATTTACAAGTTTAGTGTTCAAGTATTCCTTGTTATGATTCCATGTTTATTATTACATGTTCATGATGTTTACGTTTTTACATCTTATGATTACATATTATGATCCTTTTTGTGCCCACATATTTTACAACTTGGTTATTCCTATGTGATACTTATCAAACATTTATGATTATCCTTATCTTGTCATTTGTATCTTCATTAGGGGAAACATTCATAGTCCTCTTATTATACATATTTTCACAATTATATATTACTTATGTTTTTAGATAATTATCATATGGTGCTATATTTTACCATATTTATATACCTTATCATGATTATATATTTCCTTCTCCTCCTCCAATTAATTTAATTATTTAAATTCAACCAATTAGAAGGACCATCTATGCCACTAAAATTATATTTTGTTTTATTTTATGAAGATAGGATTATGTCATTCCTATGTGCTCTATTCTATTTGGATAAATCCATTTTATCATTTTATTTATAGTTCAAGTAGACCTCCTTCATGTATTCAAAGTTCCTCAACACCTTATCTTATTGGTCATAGCCTTTTACATTTTTCCACTTCATTAGAGCCTTTTCCACATTCCTTTACATTTATATATGTAGTTTGAATATTATCGAGTTTCTTATAATAATTAAAATTTCTCACCTTTCTCTTGCTTGCTTCTAATTTTTTTAGTACAGTTCCTTATCAAGAAATGTACATGTTTAGTGCTTATTTGAAATATGTGATAGATGGTTACTTTTTACATGCTCTTTTATATTTTCCATATTTTTAATGGAGTACTCATTGTGAGAAAACTAAGTTAAGAACTCTTTATCAATTTACACATATCTATACCCTTTGAGTCTCTATAATATATTTAATTCATATGATGGCTATTATTTTACTTTATCATCCATCCACTAAGTATTTTTCATACACATCAAGGTGGGGGGAAAATATAATGATGAAAAATATAAATCATTTTCCCATATTTCTTGGGAACACTTTGAATAAAGTATCCTAAATATGATAATTATCTTACAAATAGAATATTATAACTTTAATTAGGTTCACAACATATCCATATCCCAATTCTATCATCACTCCTTAGAAGATTGGTCTTAATTTATATATTACCACTTGATAGTATAGATCAAATCCATGTGTGCATACTTGACTCAATATAATTTTATATAATCATACTCCAAACCTTACAATTTTAAAATTAAAATTATAAATTGAATTATTATTGACCATTTCACATGTTATACCGAGTTTACCTAGTGCATGCTTGTGTTAATTTATGTAATATGTTTTATAGTTATGGGAATTAATTCAATCAATTCAAAATAATCTTAGATAGCTTAGGGAATTCTTATTGAACATATCTTGAGTTTAATTTTTTATTATAGAATAAAAAAAATATAGTATTATCAAATCACATCATCCAAGGTCCATGGCATGCTCTCATAATTCCATTGGTCTTGATTAATCATCATTAAATTAATCCAACTAGAGGTATGACTGGAAAATAATATCCTTACAATTCAACATACTCCCAGAGGTGTTCCTAAGAACCACCATTCTTTACAAATGTTCGATATAAAATATCAAAGTGAATGAAATCTAATGATCAATCTTCTACCAATTTTATATCTATAAAATTTACAATTTCAATCTATTGCCAAATCTTTTTTTTCTCATAATGATTAGATTTTTAGATGTAAATCTAACCCATAAAATAACATAATCAATTTATATAATCTAAGAAATCCATATAAACAAGTCCTAGAAATCTAGGATCATAATAGATCAATTTCTAGAATCTATTACACCATATTTCCATGACTAATCATTTAACTAAATATTCAATTTAAATAAATTTAATTTTTATATTCAATTAAATAATTATTATTCTCAATCTCAATTTATTTCTCTAAACTATTTATTTATTTATTATCTTATTCAATTAACCTAAGTTTAGTAATTTTTCCATCATAAATTAAAAAAATATTTGAGCTTAGGCTTTAAATAATTATTTTAATACTTTATTATTTAATTGATATTAATATTAAATTTTCTTTGTCTAATAATTATAATTTTTAGATATTCTTAAGGGTAAGAATATTATTTTTCTAAACTAAATCTATTATTTAGATTAATTAATGTAAGCATTATATCAAACTAATCTATATAATTTTTTTTGAAGATTAAGAAATAAAAAATATTAAATATTAAAGTTATAATAATTAAATGTGAGAAAGAAAGACAGTTTTAGATTTAAATTTTGCTATGAAACTAAAATACATGTCTTCTATTTGTATTTCACCTTGAATTTAGGAAAATATTTGTACTTTATGGTGAGCTAGGTCTATGATTTTGGGTCACTTTTTTACATGTGGGCCCAATCACATACTTCAAATGGTGTATAGTACACACTTACACTTCCCAGTTCATACAATTTATTGTTGTTTTGTTGTTTATTCAAAATTGAGAAGTGGTAGAATTTAAGAATAGATTTTTCAAGAGGGTTTCTAAATCACCAGTGATGTTGCGGACTCCGTTCGGCTGGTTGGCACAAACAATGCGTGCCAGGGTGCCGGGCCATAAACATTTTGACTACCAGTTCAATGTCGTCGAACAACCGCATCGTTTCGCCGCTATCAGCGACCGGATGGTTTAACAGGCCCCGGACCGACCTCAATTCGGCGATCAGGCTACCGCCGACCGCCGATAATGATGGGCGCATTGGCGGATGGTGCGCGACCTCTCCCCAGGCAACCGACCGCCTGTTTGGGATCCGACCGGGTTGGTCGTTACAGGATACTTCGTCCGGGGACGGACGAAGACTCGCGCAAAATGGGACATCAAAACAAGAGATGGCGAGCTCCATTTCGTACGTTAATGCCGGTGTGCCGCTGAATGGGATACGATAATATCCAAAAATGAGCTCAATTTTGTAAAAACATGTCATTTGTTAATATGTAATTTTATTAAACCACCATGCCAAAATTAATGCTATATTAAATGTAAATTGACATGAACATACACATTTCATCAATTAAATATATAATTGATTATTTTTTCAATCCAAATTTTATATGTAACAAGTCCCAGATTGACGCTAGTGGGGTAGACATTTTCCTAATTCAAGAATCTAAATTATCAAAGGAAGTTTTTGAATCAACTTTCTTCAAATGGAACAAGTGGAAAGTTGTTGCAGTACCCGTCCAAGGGGCCTCAGGAGGTCTAATTTCTTTATGGAACCCAAGGACAGTCACAGTGAATATCTTAAATTATAATAATAATTGGTAGCTTATGAATGTATAGAGTTTTGACCTTCAGTTCAAATTTATCACTGTTTATGGCCCAACAACTACATAGGATAAAAAGCAGTTATGGGATACTCTAACAAATCTAACTCAAAGTTTGGGAAATCAAAAGATCATTGTTGTAGGGGATTTTAATGCAATTGTCTCTTTGAATGAAAAGCAAGGAGGAATTTTCCCACTACAAAAAACAATGATGGATTTTGGGTGCTTCATTACAGATAGTGTATTTAGAGATATTCTTCTAGAGAAAGGGAGATTTACTTGGAAAAATCAATGGAGAGACTTTTTTCAGATTGTAGTAAGACTAGATAGGTTCCTAGTTTCTCAAGAATGGGCCTACACATCTTCTAATTTGGTTTCCCAAACCCTTCCATTTATTGGATCCAATCATTATTCCATAATACTAACTATAACAAAGCCAACAAGGATTCCATCTCATAAAACTTCTTTCAAGTTTGATAAGATGTGGCTGATACATCCTTTATTTCTGCCTTTGCTAAGATAGTGGTGGGTAAGTGCTCCTGTCTAGAATGGAACAAAAATGTTTTAGTTCTTCAAAAAATTGCAATATGTTAAGGGGAAAATAAAGGATTGGAATGTAAGCACCTTCAAAAATATTTTTTTCTCAAAAGAAAGAGGTAGCTAAACAGTTGGTAGACATACACAAGCACATTATTCAGAATGGAATGGATTCTATTACTTATGTCAAACAAAAGGATCTTCAACAGTTTTGGGAAAAATTTGAGTAAACAAGAAGAAGTTTATTGGTAGCAAAAATCACGAGAATTATGGTTGAAAGAGGGAGATCACAATACTAAATCTTTTCTTGCTTCTGCTCAATATAAAAAGAGCTTCAAAAATTATTTTTTCAATACAAGAGATAAGCCTAGGAAACCAAATCAATAATGCAAAAGAAATTCAAAATGAGGGAGTAAAATTCTTCATCTAGATATTCTCACACCTCACAAGCCTGTTGGTCAGGGAAATCAAGAAGAAAAATATTTACTTTTTGTAGTGCCAAACCTTATTTCCCGAAGTGATAATGAAGCTTTTCTCAAACCATTTACACTAGAACTAAGGAAAGAGGTTTTTTCAATTTCACTAGATAAAGCTCCAAGTTTGGGTGGGTTCACGACATTATTTTATCAAAAATGTTGGGATGTGTTGGGTTCTGATCTACTCTTGGCTCTGGAGGAATCACACAAATCATGCACAATGTTGAAGCACTTTAATGTCACAAATATCGTTGTGCTTCCAAAAGTAAAGGAGCCTAAAAAATTTGTAGACTTCAGGCCCATTTCACTCTGTAATACAGTCTACAAGATCTTCATACAGGCGATTTATTTAATATTACAATCTCTCATTCCAAAAATTATATCTTAGGAACAAGGAGGCTTTGTCCTGGGAAGAGAGACCACAAAAGGGGAATTAGTGGCACATGAAGTACTTCACTCTATTAAATCAAACTAGTTTCCATCTTCTATTATAAAATTAGACATGATGAAATCTTATGACAAGGTGGACTAGGATTTTCTTATCAAGGTATTGGACAAGTTTGGTTTCTCTAAGAAATGGTGCAATTGGATATTGTCATGCTTGTCAGGTGCACATTTTTCTATGATAATCAATGGTTCCCCTTGTGGATTCTTTAAGGAAATTCAAGGTGTAAGAAAAGGTGATCCATTTCCACCCATTCTTTTCATAATCATGGTAGAGGCATTGAGTAGGGTTATACAAGAGAAGCATTCTAAGGGCTTATCGCAAGGAATTCTTATCCCTCAAATAGATGTGTTAGTTACCCATAATTTATTTGCAGACAACAACCTATTATATGGTAAATAAACTATCTCAGAAGCTAAGAAAATAAAAGAGGTCTTGGATAAATAATCACAGGTGTCAGGGCAAAGAATTAATGCTAAAAAATAAAAAATCTATGTGTTCAACACTAAAGCTGCCATAAAAAGGAAAATTATTAGAATAGTGGGTTTCCAAGTAGCGGATCTTCCTTCCAAGTATTTAACTATTCCATTTTTCATGGGGACCAATAAACCAGTTTATTGGTCTAAGGTTATTGAGAGAATAAAACAAAGAATTTGTGCATGGAAAGCTAGGTGGCTATATTTTTCAAGCTGAATTCTATTAATAAAATATGTTCTTTCTACAATACCTAACTACTTCATTTCAGTTTTAAGGGCTCCTAGTAAAGTAGTTGACCAAATCTAGAAATTTATAAGAAAATTCCTTTGGAGAGGGAATATGAACGACTCTAAAAAAAATCCCTTTAATATCATTAGACAGTATGGTGTCAAAAAAACTAAAAGTTGAGTGGGCAGCTTGCAAGATATGCCAAAACGTAATTAGGATTTTGGTGGGAAACTCATTTGGAAAATGTATATGGTGATCTCACAATAGTGGTTTACAGTTTTTGGCCAAACTTGACATTGAAATTTTTATTTTTAACTAAATCTTCACATTCAGGCACCTATAGCGGCTAAACCGTGAGGAATTTGAAGATGATGCAAACTAGAGTCTCATTAAATTTTGTCTGTAGATTCTAAAAATATTTTTTTGAAAATTTTTGGAATCAAATTGCACTTCTTTTTCCATCTCCTACACAAACTAGCTCTTTTCAAAAAACAACATTTTAAAAAAGTGACGCACATCATATAACGCATAACTTCTTTTCCATGAAGCATTAAATTCTAATTCTTTCGAATTTAGATTTATAACTCTGATATCTAGTGCTTCCACTTGGTTAGATAGTTTTTTATTGAATTTTTTTTTTTAATCAAGTTTCGAAGTCAAACCAATGACAATTCAGACATAGCGCAACCGTATAACGCGTAACTTTTTTTGTATATATCGAAATTCATTTTTTTTTGTTGGATCAAGGACTTCAATATTTGGTGCACTCATATGTTTAATTTTTTTTTTTTGATAATCGACTATTTTTCCACATGTGCAGAAAAGAGACCTTCATTTTCGACAAAAAACCTATGTTTAATAAAACTAAAGAAACAAATACATAATAAAACAAAAACATATTAAAATTATATTCATTGGATAGCTCATTTCAAGGACTAACTGATTCCAATTGGGTTTGTGAAGATTCCCCCATTTTCATCCTCAACCCGTGCTTCAAAGCGTAAAAAAATTAGTTTTTTGTGTGAACAAATTAAAAAATTTAGGGAAAACGGGGGTTCGCTAGAACCAGGGGGGCTCTAGCGAACCAAGGTTCATTTCAACCCCCTTCAATATGAATTTTCCCTTTTGTTTTTTGGGCAGGAAATGTGGACCCCATAATTAATCGGTTCACTCGAACCCTAGTTCGGTCGAACCCCTTTATGGTTCAGTCGAACTTGTAGGTTCATTCAAACCCCTAAAACCAATTTTTTCGTCATGGGGTCATTTTTTCTCAGTTTTCCTTCCTCCATCAAATTGTAAACCACTATTGTGGCTTAACCCTATACCAAATCAGAGTCAAAATGATGCTCCTTGATGAGGGAAAAATATCTTGATAGCCAAGATCCTAAGAATTTTCACAGTTTCTGATCCTCCCCAAGGGTCAGCCATGCAGAATTTCATGATCTCATGCAGAAAGGTGGTTACATCATATATTTCATGGGAGGTCAATAGGGGATATGAAGTTAACTTTTGGAGTGATTTTTGGAATGGGCATCCACCTTTATGAACTTGTCAAGAGTTGCAATCATCAATCCCGTTGTTTTCTCAAATGTGGGGAACAAGGCTAATAGATTATGTCAAATCAGTTGATTCTCCATCAGGGAGAGTGGTTTGAAAATATTTTTCTTTGGAGCAAGTACCAAAAAATCAACAAGACTTATTAACACAAATCATGAACAACAAAATAATATTCTTATCAAGGAAAGCTGATTTGGTAATATGGGCTCCATCAAAAAATGGATCTTATTCAATCAAGCAAGGGTACAAGGAAATTCTTAGTAGGGAAGACTCCACTCAATCTCATAGGGCATTCTCATTTTGTTGGAATAGTGTAGTACTACTTAAAGTAGGCAGTTTTACTTGGTTAGTGATGAGAAAGAGAGCTTTGACAAGTGATCAGTTGGTCAAATTAGGTATTGTGGAACCTTTTAATTGTGTCTTATGTAACCAAACTCTTGAGGATCATGATCATTTGTTTTTTCAGTGTCCTTTTGCTCAATCCTATTGGCTTTTTGTTTTAGATAAAATGAACTATTATTCTCCATTTCCAAATTCCATTTGGGAACTTTTCTTTGCTTGGCTTGTACTATACAAAACCTCCTTTTTTTCAAGTATTTGGAAAGATATCCCAACTTTGGTTGTATAGAACATATGGTGGGAAAGGAATAAACACATTTTCAGAAAAACTCTGGTGAATACCCAATCTATTCATGCTTTGATTGAAAAGACAATTTCAGAGGTAGTAAATATCTAGATTCAAGATCATAAGAATGTGGGGGAAGTGTTCTCATCATGGGATAATTTCATATTAAAGAAATGGAACCATATAATGATTCCTTTTAAAGGAAGCTTGAAACAACCTCACAATGTGAAAGTAGATAGGAGAACAATAAGATGGTTTGCACCATCGAAAGGCTTCTATAAATTGAACTTTGACAAAGCATCTAGAGGAAATCTTGGCACTTTAGGAGCAAGTGTTTGCATTAGGGATACAAGAGGTATTGTTAAAGCATCCAAATCAATAATTCTACTACTGGGCATAAATAATATGGCATAATCAATGGCTTTACTTCATGGTTTTCTTCTCGCAAAACAACTCCATATCATAGTACTTCATATAGAAGGTGATTCTATAGTATTGATTAATGCTTGCAAAAAGAGAGCTTGTTTCAATTGGTCCATGAGGTATGTGTAAAAAATTGTTTGGAAACTATTAGAATAATTTGAAGACCTTCAAATATCTCATATCTATCGAGAGGGCAATGCTCTTGCAGATTGACTAGCTAACATGGGGTGTGATAAGAAGGAATTTTTTTCCAAGGAAATACTAACAATATTAAGGAATTAGCATAATTAAGAGAAGTAATAGAAAAAAATTGTATTTCTTTATCTTAAGTTAATTCATCCAAGGGGTCTAGAGCCTGATTGTTCAAATTTTAAATTCATAACTTTTATGGATGAATTGCTTTTAAAAGTAAATTACCAAGCTGCTAATCATTTCAACAAACATCATCAAGATGATCTTAGCTATGGGTGATACCACAATACTAGTTTACAAGTTTTGGCCAAATTGGACACTGAACTAATTTTTTCTAACTAAATCTTCACTTTTGGGCACCTATAGCTACTAAACTGTGAGGAATTTGAAGATGATGAAAACTAGTGATTTGTGACATTTTGTCTGTAGATTCTAAATATATTTTTTTCATTTTTTTTGGAATCAGATTGCACTTCTTTTTCGATCTCCTTTGAAAACTTTTTTCTTTTTTTTCTCTGTAAACACCATTTTTAAGGAGTGATGATCACCGTATAACACATAATTTTTTTTCCATGAAGGATAAAATTCTATTTTTTTCGAATTTAGATTTGTAACTATGATATCTAGTGCTTCTAATTGGTTGGATAGTGTTTTATTGAATATTTTTTCGTTAATCAAGTTTCAAAGTCAAACCAATTACAATTCAGAAATAGGCAGACTACATAACACAACTTTTTTCGTATGTATTGCAATTCATTTATTTTGTTGGATCAAGGAATTCAATATTTGGTGCACTCATATTTTTGAATTTTTTTTTTATAATCTTCCTTTTTTCCACATGTGTAGAACATAAAGCTTGATTTTTAGTGAAAAACCTACATTTACAACAAATAAAAAATAAATATAATAATAAAACTAAATTTATTCTTTTTTCGAAGCTTATAATAAGGACTACATATATACAAAAAATAAAATTTAAATGAATTCATTTGATCCCCCAAAAGATAAATCAAAAGTGATTTTTTATGAACATTTTGATAGGTGTAAAGGAGACTTCATTATAGGTATGGTTTAAAACTAGTGGTGTTCTATCCAAGGGGTTTTGATCTAAGGTAGTTTGATCAAACCCTCTTCATTTGGAATGATTTAAATAATTTTTTTTAAGGCTTAAATCATTATATTTTCTAAAAAATATGCGATTTCAACAAAAATTAGTATCTCCTAGAAATTGTAAACCAACTTTGTGGAATCACCCCTATCAGACTACAGGCTAATGGAGTTTTGTGTGTGCAACTACACAGTTCCAGTGGTGCTGCAGCCATGGGAGGAACCATTCTCCGACTGCATCGAAAGGGACCAATTGCAATCAATGTTCAAAGTGAATTGTTCGTCGGTTTTCAACTGCATCAAAATAATTATTGGTGAAGAAATTATTCACACAGACTCCTAATGATTCATCTTCCCAAAAAATATCCTCTCTGTCTTCTTTTCTAACATTCTAGATTTGGTGCAAAATTACAACACTTTCAAAGTGATAGTAAACAAGGTTGTTGTCAGTCAGTACTTGGAGGATGATGCCTTGCTGAGAGGAGTGCAACAATATGACTTCAATTTAGGAGATGGATTTGTTGGAGGTTTGTTTCCTTGTCATTTTCTTCATAATAAGAAAAGGTATGTAGAGGCATTACAAGGATTCATTATTCCAAACATGCATGACTCTTCTTCTTTTCTAACCCAAGCACTCAACAAATATCATTATGAGTTCCATTGGGAGGAAAAAGATAATTTTAAAAGAAAATATCATGCTATTTCTTTCTTCAAACTTCATGATTGTATTCAAGGGTTGCATGTTTCAAGTGGTCCACTGATTCATAGGAGTAACATATTGGTTCCTCAAGTGCCTGATATTAATATTATAGTTCATACACAAGCGGTAGCAACAAGTAAACACAGTTTCCTTCTCAAGGTGTACAAAATGATAACTCAATTTTTTTCCCTTGTAAGGGTGGTATTACGTCTAGTTCATTCTAATACATATGGCAGTAAAGGAGGGTTTGTAAATAGATTCTAGATATCATCATATATTACTTCATGTAATGCTTTAGTCAAGTTTTTGTAAAAGGTTGAATATGCTTAGAGTCAATATGGGGAGATCATATGGGGACATAGTATAAAATATGTGTGCTATTTACTATGATTTTATAGTTGTATTAGGGGTATGAGTGGTAGATAAACATTGATAATATGTAGAATTTTGAAGATACTTTTCACTGCCATGTTTGGCAATTTTGTAATCAACTATTTAAATTAATATAATATACATGCATAATGTATTTCACCAATTTTTTATTTATTAAATTATTCTTTTATCATTAATTATTCTTTCATCATTCTGACATGAATTCAATTTTATAAGAACAAATAAGAACTTGATAAATCAACAAAAATCCAACCTTAACAACACACTTTTATAAAATTTGGAGGGAAATAATCATTTAGTCAATGTACAAATCATTTTTTTTTGACAAATTTAATGAGAATGAACATTCAATACCATACATGCTAGTTAACTACATCCTTACAATTTTATCCATATTTATTCTAAATTTAAAATTATGTCTTTATAAAGGAGGAATAGTCAAATGTATTTAAGCTTTTAGCTTTTTAAAAAGGTCATATTTTTCTCCATCATCCTAGCCAAATATCTTGTATAAATATTATCTAGAAGGAATTCTATTGGAAATATGTTTAATAGCATGGTAAACCAATATATATGTTAAGGTTGTGGATCTATATTTAAATTATTCATATTCATATTTTTTTCTTGGTCTTAACAACTTTTCTTTTATGAAGCAATCTTCTTTACATGTTCAAATAAAGTTGTTTTCTATATGTTATAATTTATGCCGAAGGCATATCCTATTTGAAGAAAACAAAGCTAATTTTGCCCGATTAATGGTTGGTATCAATTTGCTGACCATTGAAGAAATCTTAGCCGTTCATCATTTTAAAATTTAAAAGTTTTTTTTAAAAAGCTAAAAAAATTTCTTAAAAAGCTAAAAGTTAAAAAGTTAAAAAGTTAATTTTTTTTTTAAAGTTAAAAGTTTAAAAGTTTAATTTTTATTTTTATTTTGATTTTATTTATCATTAATAATTTTTCAAATTAACTTTTTTTTTTTATATTGATTTTATTTATATCATTAATAATTTTTAATATTATTATATGAAATGTGGATTATGTTTTAATTATAAATAATTTAATTATACCTTTTTTTATATAGATAAGTGCTACCAAAACAGGGGTAGCTCCCAAATACATTCTAGACAAAAATACAATAGCCAACAGACTACATAGTAAAACCACTAACTACTAAAAAAACCACCCACAACCATAGTAGACAACCCCTGACAACAAAAGCACCAAAAAATGGCCTATTATAGCCAAGAAAAAGCCTCCCAAGAAAAAATATCCCATCAATTGGTATAACTGCCCTCAAGCTACTACAAACCACACCAAACTCCTAAACCACCAAATACTGATAAATGATAGCCAAGTGACTACCTAGCGTGGATATCCACCTAAGACTCCCTTCACTAAGCCAAGAATGACCATAAGCCAAAAACTGGGAGAAAGCCTCCATATTCTCATTTTTGATCCCTGTTCGAAAAACTTCCCAAGCATTAACCATAAAGTTCACCATAGCCACTACCTCTTCACCCACCACACCCTCCTCCAATACCAATGTAGGATCAAAAAATGCATGCAAGAAGCTAACCCGACCATTCAGTGTCATCTCCGTGGTGGCGTTTGCTATTGCGAGAACATTCAGGCCAACCACAATCTTATTTAGCTGCACATACACCCACTCCCTCGATTCACTAATGTCCACAAGAGCGCCAATAATAGTCTCATAAACTCTACCATCACACCAGTGTTGATTCACGTTTAACACCCTAGAGACAATTTCCATAATTACATTATGTACATCTCTGTTCTGGATTACAAAGAGTCAACTGCAATGAGCTGCAAGGGACTCCTTAGTGCATACACATGCCACTCCAAACTGGAACACCATTATTAGTTGACCACAATTAGTGCACCAAAAAATGTTCCACACATACCAAATATAGCCAAACTTTCCAGCAAAACCCAAATGACCAAGGCAGTACCTGACGACACAAGCAGCCACGATACCAAGCTACGAAAAACTATACCCACCAACCATAGCTGAAGCAGGCCTCACAGGAAAAGAGTTACATCCGATTTCAATTGAATGCGTTAGTGAAGTAGAGTAGTCAACTCATTTGCTAGGAAAATCAAAGTACCACTCAACAATGACGAACAAATAAGATCCTACCACCGAAATTCCAAACATGACACAGTACAACCCCGCATCCCCTTTGGGATTACTATTACATCTTTTCCTTGTCTCTGACCACTATATCCTTGAGTCCAATCCAACATTCTACCTTGGAATTGATCATAAACCCATCCACTTGCCTTCCACCAGCATTCGCTAGACAATCTCCAACTTTATTAGCTTCTCTAAATGTGTGACCAATCTTGAAATTCTCCAATTTTCCTAGAAGTACCTTGATTTGGGAAACCCAACAATCAAGCTGCCAACTTGGGGACCAACCATTGATTATAGATTGGATGCAAGCCATTGAATCACCTTGAATCTCTATCGACATAATCCCCTTACTGATGCCAATTTGAAGGCCCAACAAAAGTGCCTCTAGCTCTGCAACATTGTTAGTACACACCCCTAAATTTTTTGAGGCTTCCCAAACACATTGCCTTGCTTGATCTCTAATGATACATCCGGATCCCACAATGTCAGGGTTCCCCTTAGCCGCCCCATGAAAGTTCAATTTCCAAGGGAGATCCACTGGCCCCCTCCAATATACAGTTTTTTTGTCAACCTTGACAACTACGGGTAGACACACCTTCGGCCTTTTTAGTTTATTCCATTCTTTTTGAATCTCTTTGTCCCACTTCGTGAATTTGAAATGAACACTCAGCATTTTCCTGTTGTTAGCTACCTTGATAATTTCCTCCTTCAACCTTTCTATTAGTCTGTTATTAGCAAGTGCTTCACCTCTAAAAATTCTCCTATTCCTTTATTTCCATATATGCTAAATCACCAATGAAGGGGCCAATAACCAAAGGCTCTACCAATACCCATTTTTATTGCCAATCTACCATGCATTCAGGAAATCTTGTAATTTCTCTTGTCTCGGTCCATGAACTTGAAATGACTTATGGAGCCAATCCCAACATTTTGTTGCAATAGGGCATGATAGAAACAAATAATCGATGTCCTCTTCATCTTGTTCACACATCACGCATTGAGTTGGGCCTGTAACTCCCAATCTTTTTAATCTATCCATCGTTAGGAACCTCTTATGGAAAACCACCTAGAGAAATGTGCCATCCTTAGGGAGCACAACTTGGTTCCAACATAATTTCACCAACCAGTCGATTCTTGCTCAATTTTCTACCTGTATTTGATAACCCAACTTAGTAGTGTACTCACCAGAATTTGTACCACACCATACAATAGTATCCTCTTCTTTGGACACACACACAACTCGATTGTTTAATTCATCTAATATTACCTCCAATTTCTTTTGTTCAAGTTGCAGATGCATCAAATTTTTCCACTTCACCCTCCTGCCAACACTATTTTCTTCTGAATTAATATACTTGGCAACTTCAATTCCTTATTCGTCCTCAAGTTGGCCCATTTCCAGATCTAGTTTGAATTTCTCCACAAGACACCTATAACCATTTCAAGAATCGATCCAGAACCTATCCTTTTTTCCATTACCAATTCTCCATGTAGTATGACTTGTGATCAGTGGGAGAAATTTGTTTGTAAATATCCAAAAGGCCAAGCCACCCTGGAGATTATCAACCGTTAAAATCCTGGAGGGAGAGTCCTTGCCTAAATATTTCTTTTGAGCTATGCAACACCATAATTTCTCCGGTTGTCTATACATTTTCCAAATAATCTTTGCTCCCAACACAATATTTTGCCTCCCAATCCTCCTTAATCCTGCACCACCTTCAATTTTAGGCTTGCAAGTAGTATCCTAGCCGATCAATGGGATTTTCCTCTCTTCATTTGGCCCTTCCCATAGGAACCTCTTTAGAATCTTCTCTATACCATCTTCTATCTTTTTTGGTGCTTCATAACAAGATAGTGTAAATATTGATATAGTCGAGAGAACTACCTTGGTCATAGTGAGTCTGCCAGCCAAATTCAACCGTTTATTTCTCCATGACAACACCTTGGTTCTGCACTTATTCAACATCTCTTCCCAGTGCTTAGATTTGCAAGCCTCCTCAAAAATATAAACCACAAGAAATCTGGCAAGAAGCTTATCAATTTGGAACCCCAGAAATGCGGAGATGGCTTTTTGTACATTAGCCCTTGTGTTGAAGAAATAGATTCTTGATTTCTCCTTCTTCATTTTTTGCCCCGACTGTTGTTCATACTCAGCCAATGTCACTTTGATGCATCTAGCCTCCCTCATACTTTCCTCACCAAACAAAGTAGTGTTGTCAGCAAATTGAGTATGAGTAACTTGTTCCACATTCAGAGCTATGGTGATTCCAATCCACTTGAAATGATGTCTATGCCATTTGATTGCAGAACTTAAAGCCTCTACCATGATAAAAAAAGAGAGGGGGATAAAGGATCCCCTTGGCACAGACCATTGGTAGCCACAAAGAATCCATGCATCGAACCATTAATTAGGACAAAGAATCTAACTGAAGATATGCAACATTTGCTTGATTAATAAGCACCATTGGTTGCTAAATCTCATACGATCGATAAATTTTAGCAGGAAGTCCCATGATACTTTATCATAGGCCTTGCAAACATCCAGCTTAATAGCCATGCCGGCTGTATTGTTTACCTGTAGCGAGTGTACCAACTTACTGATAAGAGGAATACTGTCCGTGATCTCCCTCCCCAGAACAAATCCATTCTACTCAAGGGAAATGATCTTGCAAAGTATCATCTTAAGTCTATTAGCCATTAATTTTGCAATTACTTTGTACACCATACATTAAAAAGAGAAATTGGCCTATAGTCTCCGAACATTCGACATTTTTTCCTCTTGGGAATGAGTGCTAACATTGAGTTATTGAGATCCTTGATGAATCTCTTAGTCCTTCTGAAGTCCTCCACCACTAACCATAAATCCTTTCCTAGAACTCCCCAATAATTTTGGAAGAACCTAGCTGGGAATTCATCCGACTCGGGAGCCTTATTGGGATATAACTGAAAAAGGGACACCTTAACTTCATCCATTGAAACCGATTCTTCCAGCATGGCATTGTCCTCACTGCCCACCCTTCTTTCAATTGTGTCTAAAATTCCCCCTTCATCATAGCCACCCACATGCTCACCTAACAAATTTTTGAAGGAGGCGACCACCTCGAAGCCAACATCCAAATTTCCATGCTTCAAGGAACCATCCTGGGATTGAATCAATTCAAAAAAAAATTCCACTCTTCGGGAAAGAATGGATGCATGGATTTTTTTTGAATTTGAGTCACCATCTGAAAGCCAAACTTCTCTTGATTTTTCCCTCCAAAATATTTCTTCCCTCTTGAGTAACTTGACAAGTTCATACTTTAGATCCTTCTCTCGCAGGAATTCCTCATTTCTCATTCCATCTCTTATCACCTTCTCATTTAGTGCTTGCAATTCACCTTCAACCCTTGCCTTTTCTCATAATATATTCATGATTTTATCCCTGTTCCATTCTTTAAGTCTCTGTTTCAGATACTACAGTCTTTTTGCGAATTTGAAACTAAACGAACCCCCAACTCGAAACTCCTTCCACCATTTTTCTAAAAAGCTCAAAATCCTATCATCATGCCACCACATATACATGAACCTGAATGATGACTTTGGTAATTCTGATCCTCTATTGAGATTAAGGTTGATGGGAAAGTGATCCGAAATGGATATTGGCAAGATATGGGCTTCAATGATGGAGCAAAAATTTTGCCACCCAAGAGAGATCAAGAATTTGTCCAACCTTTCCAAGGTTTTCATAAAATCCCTACGCCTATTGGTCCATGTGAAAACTCCATTTAAAGTTTGACAATCATCCAATCCTAAATTTGCAATGAACCTTCTAAAATCTATCATGACTTGGGATTCCGACCTTATCCCTCCACTATTTTTAGACATATCCAGGACAACATTGAAATCACCTCCAATGATGAGGTTTGAATTTGCGTCACACTTGATGAAGCCTAGAACCTCCATCCAAATCTCAATTTTCTCCTTTGTTCCAATAGGGCCATAGATGTTAATGATCCTGAATGTAAGATTTAGGCTCATACTAAATATTTTTGCCGCTAACCAATTCGTTTGTGAACACTGTACTTTCACTGTACTTTGAATTCGTGTCACACTTGATAAAGCCTAGAACCTCTATCCAAATCTCTACTTTCTCCTTTGTTCCAATAGGGCCATAGATGTTAATGATCTTGAATGTAAGATTTAGACTCATACTAAAGATTTTTACCGCTAACCAGTTCGTTTGTAAACACTTTACTTTCACCGAAACTTTGGATTCCTTCTAGATCATCCCCATACCCCCAGATGCTCCAAATGATTCTTGAAAGTGACCATTCCATGATGTAATATATTTCAAGAAAATGGCTGCCTCTATTTGTGACAAATTAGTTTCTTGCAAAATAATTATGTCACTTGAACAAGACTGAAGATGATGCCTAACTAGGCATCGTTTGTTAGGGGCCATTAGACCCCTGACATTCCATGCAATCAACTTCATTGCTTCCCAAGGGAGGCGATCCCTCCCTTGGTACTTAAGAATTTCTTGATGCTAGGATAGTTCCTGACGGCTGCATCCTCTTCCCTCAATTACTTAAATTATTTTCTTCCTCTGGATTTCCCTTGTTTTCCAAATTCACTGATGCCCAAATGCAAGATCACAGTTTGAGTTATTCTTCTTTCATCTATAATGTCTAGCTCATCCTTAGGTTCATACTCTGTGTCTAAATATGAAGAAGGAGCTGAATTTTCCATCTTAGCTTTGTCTTGATTTCCCATAATGACCTCTTCTTCAGGGAGTCGTCCCATCATGAACTCCCTGATATCACCTTGTTTTAGACACAACCCCACATATTCCTTTTCCTTTGAAGTCTTTTAACCCGAGGCAGACCAACTTGTTACATATGGAACAATTTACATTTTATTAGCCACTCTTTTCCTTTCCTTCTCCACTTTTATGTACTCCTTCTTCCCTTGCACAATATTGCATGTCATATCATTGTGCATCCATGAGCCAGATTTTAGGTAGAACCATTTGTCCTCTTCCACTTCGACTTCTTGATTGTAGATATAGTGTTGATTGTGGAAATATTTAGCCTCATGTATTTGTATAAGTCTCCATCTATAATCTCCATATCAATGTCTAACAGAGTCCCCAACGATCGTCCAATTTCTTCCAAGCATTCTCCATTCCAATACTCAAAAAGAAGAATGTATAGGTGAATCCAAATTGGTTGGTCATACGGCTTTAACCCAGTGGGATCAAATTTTTTTTCCCAGGGTTGCATGTATAGCGGGAAATTGTCCATGTGCCACACTCCGCGTTTCGTAACTCTTTTCATCGTTTCTTCATCTGCAAAAACCACCACTAAAAAATTCTTTGGAAAAAATTTGAGTAATACCTTAGTTTTCCAATTCACCTTTATCCATTCCCTGATTGCTACCCTACTGGGAGTGCCCCCGATGAAATGACATATTAGAGCGAAACTCCTTAGAATTTCTGCATCATTTTTTATTTTTCTCAACACATCAATCAATGAAATTTCCTTCACCTCCATTATTTTCGGGTTTAGTCCATGTTTAGACTTAGAATTCCACTTCCCCTCAAAGGGTTTTCTTCCTTCATTACAAAATCTTTCCTTTTTCCTCCAAACTAGAGTTCTCTGAATCCTAGAAGGACAAAGCTGAGGCGACGAATCCTTCCAAACACCATCATCATGCCATTCATCCCTTGATGCATCTAAAGGGGTATCATGTCACACACAAGCAGGACCATGAACCACCTGATCCTCTATTGGTTGCTGCCAAAAGTACTTATGGCAGTGATTGACCCATCTTCCCTTGGAGAACACCCATTACAGGATGTGGCTGCTCACCTGCGGTAGTGACGCTTCGAGCTTTTCACAAATCACTTCATCCACCCAGCTTTTCCTAGCCTCAACCTTCAGACCTGATGCCTCCTTGCCCCCTAACATCCTGCTTTTTTTGGCCTATAACTTTGGTAATAATACTTGAACTTTTTTTTAATTATACCTATTATTATATATTATATTTCAAAATAAAACTATTAATTACATAAAACGATTAAAATAGTTTTATATATTACAAAAATAGATCAAAATTTATCTTAATTGAGTTTCCGCACTTCTTCGGCGTACACATTGCACACTAAGGTGCAATTGCTAGTTTTTATAAATATGAGGTTGAGAATTTTTTTTGTTATGAAAGTAGAGTTAAAAATAGTATTTTAAAATGACCAAATGTAAATTATGATTAATAAAATTAAAACAATCATTTACTATTTTTAATAGAGATAATATATAAGATATCTATTGACTATTGAAGAGTGTGATATTTAAATAGAAACAAAAAACTATAAAAATACAAAGTCTGTAAAAATCTATTTCACAATAAATAGATGATAGACTTTATCCATCACTATTACTCAATCAATTATAGACTTAGAAGAGATAAGATATAAGATATATATTGACTATTGAAAAGTGTAATATTTAATTAGAAACAAAGAACTATAAATTACAAAGTCTCTAAAAATCTATTTCACAATAAATAAGTGATAGACTTTATTCATCACTATTATTCAGTCAATTATAAATAATTTTAGATCTTCTATATACAAATAATTAATAGTCAAAAATAATTTTTAAATATGACTAAAATATAAAATCATCTTTGACTATTTGATTTAATATTTAAATATAATAATATGTAAAACTAACTATTACTATCTATTTGTAAATTAGTAAACAAGGGGTCTAGTTTGAATGGCTGAAACATTTTTTTTAGACAAGAGGTCATGAGGTCTAGTCTCCCCTAGACTTCCAATTCTTGCAATCACTCGACCAGAACATGTCCCAAAAATTGTAATTTTCCTATTAACATCTGACACTTCTTCAGGAGAAAAGTCGAAGTTTGAATAATCCTGGTCAAACTGCAATGCATCATCATATGACAATTCTTAACGTGATAGAAATTTCGAATACCATTTTATTCAATAGTGCTGAAGTTTCTCCCACTCAAAAAGTCTTTAAGAACGAATAGTTCAGGGGTGTGCAATTGTAGGGAAATTGAATGGTAGTTCATAAAGACAGGAAATATAAGTATTCTACAATTCCAGTTCGACCAGACGGATCGTTCAGTGCATCACGGATTGATGTGAAACGACTTTAGATTACCGATATGTTATGGTCAACTGACCTGTCAGACGCGTATATGAGATTTGAATTGCACATAAAAGAATCAATAACTTAACCCCAATATTTAGAGTGATCGGTAGCTAGAAGCATTCCGTTCAACTGAAATCTATAAATGCTTTTTGAATTCTGCAAAACTAATGACTCCTGACAAGTTCAAATTGAAGCCATAGATTTCCACCGTGCTGTTCTCGTCGTAAGAAAACGACGGTAGTTATTTTGAGATGAAATTTCTTGATAGTTTCTCTACAATTTTAGGTTACTATGTGCGATGTTTTTTGCCTTAAAAAATATCTTGATTTCATTGTCGTGCATCAATTGTCTAGAGCGCCCATATTGGTAATTTACATCCTCTTATGTGTGTGGGATTGATAATGATACTGGAGTAATAACAAAGCCAAAACTGCACCAGGGGTTGTTTAAGTACTATATTATCTAAATTAAAATAGAGTGTGACATTCATCTTCAAAGAAAGTAATAAAAAAATTAGGTTCTGGATTAAACACTAAAGTCTAATGTAAATGTCTTGAGGGTATGGTGTTCTTGGTTAGAACTGGTCATTTCTTTAGTGTATTGTCAATAGTCTTTAGTGTGTGCATCTAAGGAGGGTGCACACGCTGTCTAAGAGTGAATGATATAATCTTGTCATTATGACTTGTTATCATTTGGACTTGGTTTTGTTTTGATTTTGGGGACGTACCATACCCACTTTTTTTAATATCAAACATTATCTTTTAAATCATCTAAAAGTTAATTGAGACTCCTTTTTAACCACCCACTTTGTTTTTAATGTACACATGCATTGCACTATATTCACTTAGGTCATGTGTTTATTGTGCTTCCTCATGCACCCATCCTTATAAATTTCTAATCTACATGGATTTGACCATTTCCACATCTTAGATGATTTTAATAGGTAGGGGGTCGATCTCACACCCAAGGATCTCACCCTTGATTTTTTAAATATAAACTCAAAACTTTTCAACTATCACCATTTTTTCTCTCCTTGAGCTAACTAAACACATATTTATATGATTTATTGCTATGTCTTTTTTGGTGACTTTTTTGTAACAATTATCTCAAAATACTTGAAACATTAAAAGAATAATCAATAATGAAACTTATATTTTTTACTATGGATAGTAAATTTTTTAATAAATCATAATTGAAGTATTTATTGTTGTCTTTGATATTATGCACACTTTTCCCCAAGTTGACCTAGAAGAACATGTGTTCCCTTATGACATAATGGTAACTCTACCAATGCATTTTCAATATTTTAATCATTGGATACTATAAAGGAGTAAAGAATATGAAGATAAACTAAGTGAGAAGAAGAATAACAAAAAACATTATGTAGGGTGAAGTCTAAAATCAAAGGATGAATCCATGTACTTATGGACTTGATGTAACTCATTCAATGAAAGATTATGATGATAAATAATTCATACAATAAACAAAATATGGAAAAAATAACCCAAAGGCACACTTTCATATTGAAAAATTAGGAGTATTATTGATGTATCAAATATCTTCAAGTGCAATCTTAATGTTGTCGTCAAGGATAGGTAGGGTAAATAAAGGGATTTTAGGATAAAGATAATAGAAAAATATGTAACAATGTAAAATCAATGAAGAAATAGTCATGCAAAGAGTATCAAATATAAATTTGAGAAACCATTATATGAATAAGAAACCCTAGAAGAAAACTAGGTTGGAATGGATTGATTGGGTTCACTAAAATGAAAATAAAAAATAAAACTTCCTTTAGGATAAAACTAGAGAAATATATAGGGGGAAGATAAATGAAGAGAGATAGGTACATAGAGAGAGCTAGATAGAGAAGGAGAGAGGTGTAGAGAGGGAGAGATAGAGATAGAAAGAGGGATATATATATGGGGGGAGGAGAAATGGAGAGACATGAGAGATAGATAGAGGTAGAGTAAAGTAAAGGGAGAGAAATGAGTAGAGAGGGAGAGGTAGGTAAATGGATAAAGAGGGAGAGAGGGATAGGGTTAAAGTTAAGTTAGGGTTATAGTTAAAGTTAAAGTTAAGTTAGGGTTAAATTCACTTAGGGATAGGGTTGAAGTTAAGTTAGGGTTATAGTTCAATTAGGGTTAGGGTTATATAATAAATCTTGGGGTCAATATTAGGGTTAGGGTTTAATATGGGTTAAGGTTAGGGTTAGGGCTCAGTTAAGGTTGGGATTAGGGTTCAATTATAGTTAGAGTTAGAGATTAGTTATGGTTAGGGTTAATGTTAGGTAAGGGTTATGATTAACTTGTTAGGGTTCAACTAGGGTTAGAGTTAGGGTTATAGGATAAAGCTTGGAGTCAAAGTTAATGTTAGGGTTAGGGTTATGATTAATTTAGGGTTAGATTTTAATTAAAGTTTATCTATGGTTAGGATTATGACTAGAATTAGTTTAAGATGAGAATTAGAGTTACAATTAAGGTTAGGGTGAACATTGGAATTATACTTAATTTTAAGGTTAGGGTTAGGGTTAGAAATAAATTATGATTACAACTAGGATTTGGTTTAGGATTAGCATTAGGGTTAGAATTAATGTTAAGGTTAGGGTTGTAGTTAGGAATGGGGTGAGGGCTAGGGTTATGATTACAATTATCATTAGAATAGAAATAGGTTTAACATTAGGTTTAGAAATAGGGTTAGTGTTAGGTTTAGAATTAGTGTTAGAATTATGGATATAAATAGGGTTAAGATTAAAATAGTATTATAATTATATTTAGGGTTATGGTTAAGGTTATAATTATTACAATTTGTGTTAGGGTTAGAATAAGAATTAGGGTTAAGGTTAGAATTAGGCTTAGTGTCAGAATTAACATTAAGGTTAGCTTTAGGGTTAAGGCTAGAATTAGGATTAGGGTTAGGATAAAACTTATGGTTATAATTAAGGTTAGCAATAGAGTTATAACTAGAGTTAGAGTTATAATTATAATTAGGTTTAGAATTAGAATTATAATTAGACTTAGAATTATGGTTATGATTACAATTCAAAATAGGGTTGTAATTAAAATTGGGGTTCAATTAGGGATAAAGTTAAGGCTAAGTTAGGGTTATGGTTCAATTAGGGTTAGGGTTATACAATAAAGTTTTGGTTCAAGGTTAAGGGTAGGGTTAAGATTAGGTTAGGGTTAGGGTTAGGGTTGGGATTGAGGTTAGGGTTATTATTAGTTTTAGGGTTCAATTAGGGTTAGGGTTAAGATTCAATTGGGATTAGAGTTAGGTTCAGTTATGATAAAGCTTGGAGCAAGAGTGATGGTTCAATTAGGTTAGAGTTAGTTTCTAGGATAAATCTTGGAGTTAGAGTCAAGGTTAGGTTTGGATTTTGGCTAGAGTTAGGAATAGGGTTAAATTATGACCAAGCTTAACGTTAATTTAGGGTTAAAATTAAATTTTAATTGAGGTTATGGTTCAATTAGGGTTAGGGTTAGGGTTTTGGTTTAATTAGCATTATAATTAAAATTAGGGTTTCCATTATAATTATGGTTAGTGTTAGAATTAGGATTATGAATTAACCCTAACCTAAAACCTAATCATAATCCTAGCCCTAACCCTAACCATAACCTTAACCATAATCCTAACCTTAAACCTAACCCTAATTAAATATCTAATATTAACCCTAACTACAATCTTAAACTTAAAACTAACCCTATCCCTAACCCTAACCCTAACCAAATTCTATTTCTAACCATAACCCAAAAATTAATCCTAAATTTTAATCTAACCCTTACACTAACCCTAACCTTAACCATAATTGTAATTCTAACCATAACTTTAACCCTAATTGAATCTCAAGTTGTAACCATGACCCTAACCCTAAATGTTAACCCCAAACATAACCATAATTCTATTTTTACTTGTAATCATAACCTTAACCATAAATATAACCCTAATTGTAACCATAACCTTAACCCTAAATAATAGCCATAACCCTAACCCTAACCTTAACCTTAACCATACACATAACACCAACCCTAACCCTAATCCCAATTCTATCACTAACAATAACCCTAACCCTAACTGTAACCTTAACCCTACCCCTAAACCTAACCTGAACCCTATCCCCAACCCTAACTCTAATTTTAACCCCAACCTTAACCCTAACCCTTACCCTAAATCAAACCCTAACCTTAAATTAATTTAATGTCTTACATGTTACATTTCAAATGCTACTAATATATATATAGTAGTGTCAAAAAATGTCATTGGGGATATTTTCACACTTGTTTGGGCCCTCCTTGTGAATTTGAACTTAATGTTGCCTTGAATTAGTGTTGTAATGTGGTTGACACATTCACACTAGGTCTTGGACCCTTGTGAAATAATGGATTTTAATGGTACCTTGCTAAAGTGTTGTAAAGTGTTGTAACTCTTTTTCACACTTTTTGAGGGTTATATCAAGTAACTAAACCTAATAAACCTATTTTTAATCAAAATAAACCTTAATACTGCCTTATTTGGAGTGTTGTAAAGTGTTGTAAAACACTTTCATAATTTTCTAAGCTTTTCATTAATAATTGAGATTTATTATGCTTTAATTGGCCCTATTTTGCATCCAGAAGCCTCAATTATTGAATCTTTTTTAGGATAATCCTAACACCAATCATTAGCCATTCATAATTTAGGTGTTTCTATCTTGTGTGGCCCAAATTTAGTGATATGGGACTCATTCACCACCTTGGGCGAATGAGTCCCACCTAGATCTTTTGGCCCCAAACCAGTTTTCACACATTTCTAAGAACCTTTGGTTTTTGGTCCCATACATTATGCATGATGGGACTCATTCACGACCTTGGGTGAATGAGTTCCATGTGGCCCAAAATCAAATTTATTTCAAATTTCTAATAGGATTTTATTCTCCTAGATCTGATGTTAGCTTTTAGTGTTGAAATTTTGAGAATTATTGCATAATTGAGTATAAATACAAGGTTTTTTCACTCATATTCACACCTATCATTCAAGAGATTTCACACTTAGCATTCAAGAGAGCTCACAAGAGAATTCAAACATTCACAAGGGCATTCAAGAGCATTCAAGGGTACATTATGAAACATTTTAGAGCATTCTTCAAACATCAATCACCATGTCAAAGATTTCATCCATCATGTTTGTTATTGTGCTAACAATTGTGATGTAGGGTTTTATGATTTAAGCAAGTGTTTCATTCAAGATAAATATCAATCAAGCAAGAGTCAAGAACCACATCCATTGTAGCCATCTCAAGCATATTTGGAACACCTTATTGCTAGGGTTTGCTGAGTTGCAACATTGTCTTTTGTTCATTCATCATTCTCTATTCATATTTTATTTCATTTCAAGGATTGATTTCCAAAATAGGGTTTGATGAAGGAAAACCCCTATGCACTAACCCAACACCATTTCCCCCTCTCTTTTCTGTGTGATTTGCAAGTTTAGGTTGTATATTTCATAAGGAGCAAGATTGGAGAAAAGTTTTAAATCATTCAAAGTTGTCAAAGTTGTCATTAAGACTTGGAGAACATTGGAGATCACCTATAGGTTGAAAATTGGAGATTTGTATCCAAAAACAATCAGGAAGGATAGAGCAAACAAAGAAGAGCGAAATCAACTTTTGAAGTTGCAAAAAATCCTAACTGGATTGATTCGCCACTTCTGGCGAATGAGTCCCAGTTCCAACTAATTTTCAAGATTTTGCAGATTCAGATACTCTTTTGTCTGAAGCCTATTCCTACACAATTTTCTAGAAACTCGATTGATTCACACAGCTTGGAAAATGAGTCCCAATTAATAGTAAAAGCAGATTTTCCAGTATTCTAGACCTCCATTCTATCTTCTCAGGATTCCCAAGTGCACACATTTTGTTTTATAGTTTTCTGTGTTGTTTCATTCACTTTTCTAGGTCTTTAGTGCTAGTTTGCATTCAATGAGGGTTTTACATTACATCTTGCATTTCATTGTCTTTTCCAAGTTTAGACTTGGTGGTGAACCCCTCATTAGATCATATTTAGCCCATAGGACAACCCTTTTGCAAGATCTCTTTCCCTTTTACATTGAGATCTGAAAAGTTTGTTCTTGAGTGAAAGTTAGTTAAAATTTCCCTTTTAGGTCCAAAAACCCTAAAGGTGGGATATACTCCAATTTTCCACCTTTCACATATATATATATATATATATATTAAAGGTGGAAAATTGGAGTATATATATATATATATGTGTGTGAAGAGTGGAAAATTGAAATGTATGTCTATATATATAGAGAGAGATCCTTTTCGAGACACTTATTTTTTAACCAAATTCTCATATAAGTGTAATAGATATAAAGGGTGGAAAATTGAAATGTAAAAATTAGCTTTTGGTCAAGATGACACTCCCAAGGTTATCTTTAGAATGAGAACCAACGAACATCGTTTTACTTGAAACAAGACTGTCAAACATGTTAAACTTATCTTAAACGATGGCTACCCAGTTTTATCTCATAAACCCATTTATGATTGTTGCCGTCGCCTCCATATCCATGCTTTCATAAAGCAACATTTTCTTGTAGGTCAAAATTTCTTTATAAATATGAGGTTTAAACAAAACCCATTCGACCAGGTCAAATCGCAAAATTGAAGTCAATTTTGATATTAGTATCCGACAATCACGTACTGGCAACTACACTTCTTCAGAATAAAAGTGGAAGTTTGAATAATCCTGGCCCAACTGTAAAGCATTATCATATAACAGAATTCTTAAGGTGATAGAAATTTTGAATACCCATTTATTCATTCAACAGTGTTGAAATTTCCGCCACTCAAAAAATCTTATGAGAATTAATGGTTAAGGGGTCTGCAATTGCAGGGAAATTGAATGGTAGTTCATAAGGACAGGAACAGTAAGTATTCCATAATTCCACACCGTCGAGATGGATCGTTCACTGTATCATGGATTGATGTGAAAGAACTTAAAAAATTACAGATACGTTATGGTCAACTGACTTGTCAATTGTTTATACGAAATTTGAATTCCACTTAGAATAATCAATACCTTAACCACAATATTTACAGTGATTGGAAGCTACCTGCCTTCCTTTCAATTTATATCTATAAAGTTTTTTTAATTCTGCATTACAAGTTCAAATTGAAGCCATAGTTTTCTACCATCCTGTTCTCATCGTAAGAAAACGTCTGTAGTTATTTTGAGATGAAATTGCAATTGTAGGTTACCATATGCGATGAATTGTTTCTTTCCTTCAAAAATATCTTGATTTAATAGTAGTATATCTGTTGTCTACGAGCGCTCATATTGGTATTTTATCTCCTCTTATGTGTATGGGATTGAATATGATACTCCAGTAATAATAAAGCCAAAACTGAACCAGTTGTGGTTGGAAGTATCATGTAGAATTAAGTGGAGTAAAGTTTAATGTAAATTTTATGAGTGTGGTGTTTTTGGTTGGTTTGAATTAAACCAGTTCTCTTGATTAGAGTTGATCATTTATTCAATGCACGCGCAACAGTCTTTGGAGTGTACATTTGAGGAGGAGGGAGCACTCATTTGTTAGGAGTTGGTTGGTGATAATACCACCTTTTAACTTGTTGTCATTTGGACTTGGTCTCATTTTGACTTTGAGGTTGTGTCTTTTTATCACCCATTTTTTTTTAATATTGTACTAGCTTTTAGATTAACTAAAAGTCAAATAGAACTCTCTTTTAACCACCCACTTTGTTTTGAATATACACATGCATTACAATACATTCACTTAAATTATGCATTTATTACACCTACTCCCACACCCATCTTCATAAATTTGTTATCTACATGGATTTTACCTTTTCCATGTCCCAAGAGATTTCCATAGGTACAATTTCAATCTCACATCTAGGGATCTCACCTTTGATATTTTAAATTTCAAATTTAAATGTTTTCCAATTATCACCCATTTTTTCTGTCCTTGAACCAACTAAACACATATTTACAAGGTTTATTGCTATGTTCTTATAAGGAGCAAAATTCAATTGCATTAATTTATCATCATCAAAAATCAAGGAAATATTATTCACATTTAAAAAGGAGCTTTCTAGGAACACTTACATTTGACTACCTAAAATGAGCTTAGATTTGCATAATCATCATAGAAGCATTTATATAGCTAATCTTTATTTATTTATTTATATTATTGGCATGATCATAAAGCTAATCATTTTAAGGGGGTTGAACTATGAAAATATGTTCCTAAGTGATATGGAATCCTTCAAAGGTGTTTTAAATACTAATAGTACAAATAGTAGAGTAGATAGAGGAAAAATAAATGAACCAAGAAGAAAAATTACAAACTTTTCAAGATTACATTAATGTAGTAGAAGAAAATTTGTAGGTAAAATATCAAAATAAAATAAGATATAAAGTTTACCTAAAGTTTACCTAAAGTTGAAACATAAATCCAATACATCTAATAATGATTGACCAATCTCAACCCTAACACCTTTTGATTTTCACACTTACACCACAGATTTATATACACCTCCTAATCATATGAAGGATTCACCATGTGATGCAAGTACATTTAATGACATTGTTGCACATTATGATGATATTCCTTTTACATGTAAAACAATGAGTTTTTAGAGTCATGCTCTTTTGATTTACTATCTTCTTCTCTATAGGGATTTGAGTTATGTAATCCTTTATGCTTCAATATTTAAAGGTATGTCCTTGTAAACAACGAGTAGTCAAATGCGTGATCTAAATTTCAATATTTTAATAAAATCCTTTTTTTCCATGGTCCTGGCTAAATATCCTGTATTTACCCCGATGTACAATTGGCAGAAGTTTATCAGAATTATGCTTGATACGATGGTAAACGAATATATATTTATTCGTGCATTATAAACTTTGAACTAAATCAAAGAAATATTCAGAGCTATGTATCTACGTTAAAATTAATCTCAGGTCAGGATGACCGTCCCAAGGTTATCTTTAGAATGTGAAACTATAAACATCGTTATCACTGTTGCCTTCGCCTCCACAACTCTGCTTTTATAGAGCAGGCGCAGCCTTCTTTAGAGGCTCAATGTGTTTAATGTGAAACAACATAGACGCACTTATGTTGAACGACCCAATTTTATGTCATAAAGCCATTTAAGTTGTTGTTTCCAGCGCACCAAGCCTGCTTTTATAAAGCAACCTTGTTCTCAGGTTCAACGAATTTTTATTACAGGACAAGATTTCTCATCGATATGAGAAGTAGAAGGAAGCTAAAGTCCTCAAATCTGTGAAGGTGCCTAGAAAAACTGTAAAGTTAAAGAGTGGGAAACAGTTTCTAAATTTGACTGTATAAGTGTTCTTACATTAAAAGACAGAAGCTTCAATCTAAATCGCTTTTATAAAGCAACTTTATTTACCTGTTCAAACACACGTTTTCTCTTACTTTCATAAACAATTTCATTACAGGGCATTTTTTCTTGAGAAAGAAAGTGAAGGCATGCTATTTGCGAGAATTTCTCGCTGTGAAAGCAGTGGCAGAAAAACTGTAAAGCTAAAATTTCGGGAAAAATATTAACTTGTGGACATTGACCACAACTTTCGCTTTTCTTTATTTATTTATAAAAATTATTTTAATTGTTAAAGATTTTTTTAATAACTAGTATATCTATTTTTAAAGAGGTGCTTATTTTACTTTATTTTATTTTAATTGAAGCTTAAATGAATCTTAATCCTAATCATATTTAATTGAAACGTAATCTTAATTTAAATGATGTAATTGTAATTGAACATTTAGTTTAACCCAATTTGAACGATAAATTTCTCCTAAAGAATTTAAAGAATTTTTTAATCACATAACATTATTAAAAAAACTTCTTTATGAATCTTGACGGATTTATGAATGTTTCCCAGAAATAACCGAGGTCATAAATATAGTTGAAACTCATTTAAGTTTGTATGAGAAGCTATATAGTACAAATACTAACTAAATTATTTTGTGTACCAAATAAAAGACACTCAAATCTTCTTCACACGACTAAAGCTTGAAACATTGCTGCTTCGTATTTAAGGATAAATTTTAGAGAAAAATTATATGTTTTGAAGCTTTGATGATTAATATGAAAATGTGTCATTTTAGTTTTAAATTTTCTCACAATGGACATGTAATTTAGATATGGGATAAAAACACAAAAATAAAATGTTGGAGTACAAGAAAAATGGGATGTAAACAATGACAATAGAGGATATCTTAGCAACGCAAATTTGTTCAACACTTCCTAGTATTGAGAATCATGAAATGTAGATAAATCAGATTTTTTCCTATATCTCCTTCTTTGGGCCTATCAACCATAATTTTACGTCTACAAAGGGTAGGGCTCTGAATTGAAGCTGATCTTCTTTCATTCCATAAATTGATAAGTGAAAGGAACTTCAATGAACCTTTCCAATATAAGTTGTGAGATCCCTTATAATGGTAGTGCTCCATTGAATTGGTTGTTTAAACAACGGAGAGATATTTAAAACTAAACTATGACGTTGTACATTGCATATACATGTAGTTTTTATCGAAGATAATAAAATAAAAACTAAAAACTAAAATAAAATGATAACAACATCACATTCTTATCTTTCTTAATAAAGTGGATTTTCTTTCATAGCCTACCTCATAAATTAAATAAAAAATAAATATTGCAAAGATCCAAATGGTAACACCAAAGGAGTGCCACAAAATATAAAAAATAAATATTGCAAAGATCCAAATGGTAACACCAAAGGAGTGCCACAAAATACTCCAAAGCATGATGTCTAGACCCATTAACAAGTGTGCATAGTACTAAATATAGGGATCTAAAGGATTATAAAAAATATCACAAAAACTCTAAGTTTCAACATCTCTTTTGGTGTGGAAGTGAAGAACCATATTACTTGGGTTGCAAAATATTTCTTATTTTTCCTTTACACAACTATCCAATTTTTGTTGGCAGCCCCAACCTTTAAATACACATCATTAGTTGTTGATGTATTGATGTTTTCATCCATAGGCAATGCAACTTCAAAATCCTCAATATGTGAAATTACCTCTTCTTTAGGCTTAGAATCCTTCCAATCTAGGGCACTAATGCATCGACCCCTAGAGGGAGGCAAGTCATTACCAACTATAGGTAGAGATTACAACATAAAATTTAAAGCATTTTGACTTTCATTCTTGGGAGATGACATCCTTTGAATTGGTTCCTTTTGAAATTATTTTTGAGGTTCATCCTAGTTAGAAGTAGATTCATCTTTTTCCATAGAATAATGGTGTAGCGAGACATATTTTAACCAAGTGTCTTGGCTATCAATTTTTTGTTTCAAACAATGTTCAATATGGCCAATGCTAAAATCCCTATGAAATCATAAAGGAAAACCTTTATAATCTAGTTATTGAGTCCAATAATGATTTGCAGTTTTGAGGGTAATTTCATCTAGTAGACATTTGGAAGTATCAATCTCAACCAAAATGTGAGTATAAGTAGTATGTAAGTAATTATAGGAGACTTTGTACATCCAAAAGAAATTCTAGGGAGTTACCTATTTCTTCAAAACAAGAATCACGCTAGAATTAGAGAAAAAGATTGGGGATTGTAACCCATACAAGTGTAATGGTAAAATATTCATAGGTTGGATTGAAAGTTGGATGCTATGGCTTGAGCATGAGAATATGTTGGTCATAGCTCCATAGATAATAATAAAGAACAGTGTTGGGATCCAAAATATTGTCAAAAAGTACCACCAAAAAACCATGAGCACAATGGTTAATTTAAAGATCAACTTTTTAAATGGGAAACCAAGTGTCAATAATCCATTTGTGAAGATTAAACTGGCATGGATAAAAGCCTTTGAATCTCCTGATCAAACACTTATGAGCAAAAAATAATTCATTTTTAGCTACTTCCCTATTGACATCATCACATACATCTGCAATAGGGGACAATTATATGACATAGTGAAGAGTTTTAACTATCCAAGAAACGCTAAACACTTGAGTATCAACACACTTATATCCCACCTGAGATGAAATCACAACCACCTTTAACACCTTCTATTTACAAGTTTGATTACCTATCATGAGCTGTAAATCCCTAATATTTTTTTTATGTCCTCCAATATCCATTAGAAAGAATCTTAGATTCCAACTATGCAGAGGAAAAAGAACAAACCCTATCTTCTATGAAACCTTGTAGTGACAACATGACAAAATTTGATTATAATTTAATATTTTAATGTAATATTATTGACAATATTTAAAGGTTTTATTAAATGGTTTATAGGCACAAATATTTATAATTTAATGGTTCAACACATTTTTTTGTAACTTCAATCCTATGATACTCTCTCTCTCTCTCTCTCTCTCTCTCTCTCTCTCTCTAGAAAAAAAGGATAAAATCATATTGATAAAAGAGAATTCACATTAATTTACAAGATGGTAATTTCTAGACATCCATAACTATCAAATTAGATTAAAAAAAAAAAGGAAGCTTCACAAAATATAACCAAACCCATAGAAAAAAATATTTCATGATTCAAACATGAATCAAACTCCTAATAAGAGTCAAAATGAAGAGCTTGAGCTTAGTAATGATGAAGCAATTGGAGAATCATCTTGGATTTAGCCAAGGGTAAAGATCCCCAATCCATGTCATTCCACTTATCAAGATTTTCAAGAGCCCATTTAGCTAGAAAATTGACCACGATATACAATTCCTTGGGGATATGAACAAAATAAATTAATTTAAAATTAGAAACTAGACACAAAATATTCTCATCAATAGAAGCCAATTGCTAAGAAATATTATTAGAATTCCCTTTATTCAAAAGAGTAGCCAAAATCATAATTTTCATCTCACAAATAATTTTTTTTCCAACCCAACTAGTAAGCTTTAGTCACTACATATGGGCCACTACTTAGTTATTAGCACAAAATCTCATAGAAATAGAAAATAAGAAAAGATCCAAACCTTGATTATCTCATCCCACTCCACCAATTCCCACATCCCCTAGGTTAGCTCTTGAGGATCCATTAGATTAATTTAAAAAAAACTTGGAGGGCAAGACTACTTACCAATTCTACTCACTTTTTAGAGGAATTTAATTGAACAAAATTCAAAGAAATTGTAAAAGTGGATAGACCTAGACTACAAGAATTTGAGAGTCAGAAAGGGAAAACAATTATTCAAGGGATCATTTAACAACATCAGTTTCCTAAAATAAAAGTATTATCTTCTACCAAACTTGAATAAGAAGGCTCTAACGATCTTGAAAAATCGTATGGTTCCTCTCTAGTCAAAAATTTTTAGAGAATGCAAATAGGAGAAAGATCCAAAGAAACAACCAAAGAAAATACCTTTTTGTTGGATGCTCCATAGTAGCCCAAAATTTAATTAATAAAGAAGTATGAATTATAGGCTTGTTCCATATTCCCCACCACAAGCACCAGATTTCTAAGGAAAAAGGGCATTGAAAGAAATAGACATGGAGAATTTTTCTTGCTACTACTACACATAACACATTTAGAGGGATCAATAAGTCCTCTCTTTAAAATACTATCTCAATTGAGGTACTTATTTTTTACTTAAATTTGAAATGAAAAGATTGTACTTTTTCCAACTAAATTTGTTCCATATTTTCCTCCACTATGAAAAATCTCTTTTCACTATTCCTTTGCTCAATATATTGATAGATAAGTGTTTTTGACTAAGTTCCTTTGGAATCATTACCCTAGAAAAGAACATCAAACTTCTCTAGATAACTACAAGACATGTTAAAAGAATAGAAGCAAGAGTAGCATAAGATGTAGAAGATCCACCTATAGGACTAATAATGAGGTCCTTTAAATGATATATTTGGGATCTTCCCAATCAAGTAAAATTAATAAAATCCTAAACCTTAGACCACCCTAATGTTCTTATATGTATATTTTTAAGTGCAAGATAACAATGCTGCACTTAACATGACCCATTTGTAGATTCTTTTGGACCACTAGGATAATGGACCTTGCACTATTTTCAAAGTTCTACCTCCCTCCTCCTCTCCTTCTTAAGGAAAATAGTGAGGTTGCAACCAACCTACTAGAAGATAATGTGGTTTCTAGTGTCATAGCTCTCAATCCCTAAGTAATATAGTAAATGTCACATGCAATTTGTATCAACCATCATGATAACTTTATCCTTTTTCTCATGAGTGTGGTTCTCCTAGTTGGCTAAACTCTAGAAATATTCCTTGGTTGGAGCTATTAAATTATATAATTTGTGCTAAAAAACCTTTGACGGACACTCTTGAGGAATATGATGTGTTCATTTTTCTAGGAGCCAACTAATAATATTCTTGCAATCCTAATGATTGGGGAAACATGATGATAAAGAGCCCCATCTTGTTGGGCTTATATTAGCTAATTATTATTTTAATGTTATATTCAAGATTGACCCTTTGAACTCATATATCTAGCTTAGACTTGGTCCTATTTAAAATTTCACAATACATACCTTTATAACAATACTATTTTAATCAATCTAAAAAATAGATTTATTCATCACAAATAAAATTCAATAAAATAGGTGGGAGGAAGGGAGGGGGACTTTCCACATGGGATTGTGGAAAGCTCGATAAAGGGGTGAGAATGGGTGACTAAGGTGCCCTGTCAGTAGGCTTCACATGGTTCTACATTTGTATCTTTGTAAGTGAAAGGTAATAATATAGTAGATTCACCGTACTTGGTTGGGATGTGCACATAACACTCAGTGGATTCATGTTTTTCCCTCATATGAATCAGTGTACTCATGACACCGAATGGTGGAAGGTCATAGAGGTTTGGGCCTCATAGGTTGGAAAACATCATTTTGTATAGCGTAAGAACCCTGCACTCATTTAAGGTGAAAATTTCTCTCAAAAGTGGCATTCTAGTTCTGTGTTTTCATTTTCTCTCAGCTCTGAGCAAGTTTGGAGTGAGATTTCAATGGCGGAGAAATAAAAATTCATAGTGAATATGTCGGCTGATTTGTTGGTAAGCTTTGGGACTGATACCCCAATTCAATTAAGGAGCAAGGAGTGACAAATTGCCTTTGGTTTCGTCTTTGATAAATTCCTTAAGCACATTCTTCTAAATATTGATCCACATATGGTGGTGGCTGTTAAAATGGTACTAGTGAAGGAGCATATGGCACCGCATGCGACTCCCTAGGTGAATTCTCAAGTGGTATCAAGATTCCCTACTTCTCTGCTAGATATCCACATAGCCAAAGACAAAGCTAAGGCTTTGGTTTGTAAACTTTTCAAAAGGGGGTTGATGGAGGGGCTGGAAGAAATTCTAAAGGTGGAAATTCCAAGGATTGGGGTGTCGAGACCTAAGGACTGGAGCTAGTAAAGAAGCAAGGTAAGGTCATAAAAATATATCCATTCCTTCTGGACTTGAAAGGCATGGCGTTGGTCCACCATAGGATGATTGTTGCGGTGAGTGAACTACCTGAAAAATATGTTATGGATGGTGGAACCAGAGGGCTATGAATGGGTAGCTGAATTTGATGCCTTTGCAAAGGCCAATGGCTTCATGTGATGACTATTGGTGTCTGGGTTTTGGGTGTTTAGTTCTGTGGGTTCTCGGGTAAATCAATTTTGGGTCTTCATATGGTAGTTTATGCCTGGCTAAGGGTAGTTTTGTTTAATATATGTAAAGATTCATCCTCTCCTTTCATGCATGATGTGGTTTTTGGTTGTTGATAGGTTGTAGGGGCTTGTTTTCATGATGGTCTGGTGTGGATGTGAAAATCTGCAAATGGTTAAGGGTATGTGCAAGATCATGGTGGGCCAAAAAGTGGCAATGAGGAAAAAAACACGTCTTTCATTGACCCAAAAATGAGAAAATACCATGTTGACTTTTTTTAGGCTCGGGTGTCAGTACACACCACCATAGAAAACACCAATCCTAGTTTTCCATGTCGTATATCCGATTCAAATAGGATATCCAATCCAAATCAGATATCCAATTTGTAAAAAGAATATATATAAAAATTTTGTCACTATTTTAAAGTCATTTCACAGTCAATAACCCGCAGGCGCACAGTGAGGAGATTCTTCGCATAACAGATATCTGATTTGGCCAAAACCCGATTTGAAAAGGTAAGATTTTTTATTTTTATTTTCTTTGATTCAATTTTGAATTAGATTTGGATAATTTCAAATAGTTTTTTGTGGATTTTTTTAAAATAGGGTTTTTGATTGAATTTTTATGAAAAATTTGAGTTTAGAATGGATTTTGATTAAAAAATGAATGTTTTTGTGGATTTTTCAAAATAGTTTTGATTGAATTTTTATGAAAAAATTGAATTTAGAATGGATTTTGATAAAAAAAATGAATGTTTTTTGTGGATTTTTTTTCAAAATAGGGTTTTTGATTGAATTTTTATGAAACAATTGAGTTTAGAATGGATTTTGATTAAAAAAGAATGTTTTTTATGGATTTTGATTTAAAAATAGTGTTCTTATGTATTTGTATTAAAAATTAGAGAATTTTATAGATTTTTGTTAAAAAGTAGGGTTTTTTTTAGATTTTTTTAAAAACTAGGGTATTTTATAATATTTTCATTTATATTGTCTAATTTTAATTAGATTAATTATTTTTTAACTTTAACTAGGCATTATGGCTATTGAGAATGAGAATGCACAAATTCCACCAGTTGAGAATGAAAATCCACCAGCTGAGAATCAAAATGCAGAAATGCCAAATGCTCCACCACCTTTGCAACCATCAATTGAAGACTTAATTCATGAAAAATTGGAGCAATTGAGGGGAATTTGTGATGTTTATAAAAAAATCTCTTGATTATCCCGTATGTGAACCACATTGACAGGAATAATTACAAATGTAAAACCCTCTCCACACAACATAATGCCTTTCATTCGTGGCGAGAAACCATGAGTGAATATTATGCATGTGGATTGTCTTATGATGATGTGAAAGATCTCCAAATAAGAAAAGCCAAAATAGCCTCTTTATTTATTAACCCCAACACTGGTTTTCCAGTTAATGTTAACAAACCAAAACTTTCTATAAAATGGTGCACGCATAGGGGCATAGTAGATAAATTTTGGGATCATCGGTGTATAGTTTTTGATAAACCACCCAACAATAATCTTGATGTACCTTTTTACTTTATTAAAAAATTATATGCTGAGTTTTTGTTAGGGCGACATGTCAATTACTTTGACATTAAACCATTCCAAGGCGTTGGTGGAGGTATGCCCCAGGATAGGCCAGGGGCAACTAGAGTAGTTAGGTGCCTAGATGTTCCCCGTCCTCCCCTTCCTCCGCCACCTCTCGTACAACATCCAAATATTATGAAGGATGCAAGGCCACACAAACTATCCAAGCCATTCACTCTTTGAGTGGTCTTTTGGTTTCTCATGCTTCTTCAATAGCTCAGCCACAGTTTGGTGATCTTGGCGATGGATCCAGTGCTATTGCATCATCCTCCTTGGTTCCACATATTTGTGTGCCACATATTTGCAATACGTGCCAACAAATATGCTTGGGTCCTATTGTACAACCCCCTGAGCATCCATTAGACACTTCTGATTATGACATTCAGGATGTGGAGATTATAGTAGATCACACACAGGGGAGTGGAGCACACCCTACAGAGTCCTCTCTTGCTAGAGAGGTGGACATTGGAGTAGTTACATAGGTAACATTTAAGGTGTAAATTCATAACTTGATTTTTTTTTAAATGAATATTAATAAGAGATAGTATCAAGTACTAATATTTATTTACATGGTCTATTTAATAGTTAATGTCTGAGGAGGAGCTCACACGGGTGACTGATAGCACCCTTAGGGCCATTTCATTTTACCTGAGATGCACAGTATGTATTTTACGACTCACTCATTTACATTTTTATTGTATACTTTCTTGTCATTTTGAATTGTCATTAATGAAATTATACATTAACTTATATGTTTATCTTATTCTCTTGCTTATGCGAAACACCTAGTGCAAGCGAGGTGCTCTCTAGACTATGGAGGCACATGTTAGATAAAGGAAAGGTAATTGAACTCAAATTTGATTGAATTAAAATTTATAAGATCTTTTATTGATTATGCATACATTGACATAGATTCATAGTTTCATATGTACTTGTCATTTTTATGTACAGGCAGTTGTGAGCTATACATCATTGTTGATAAGTGCCACAACACCTGAAGGAGTAAGTATTCGAACACCTGAAGGAGGAGGTGTTGAAACACCTCATGGAGGAGGTGTTGAAACACCTAAAGGAGATATAGAAAAAGATCAGCCTAAAGAGGTATGTGTTTATTTTATTCTATGCTTGGTAGATATGTTATTATTACTAACAATTCTATGCTAACTTGGATCAATTTCATGTTTTTGTTCACATATATAGATTGACATTACAAAAGTTGGTTTGGTTAGTTATTTGAGAGGGGTATATTCTAGGACTCCTGACCCTTCGAAGAGACGTATATTTCAGGTAATCAAGATTTCAATTTTAAAGTTCAATTATAATTCAATGTGTATTGATTTTTATTTTAATTATTTAATTTTAAATTATAGAGTATAACTAATCTCAATTGTGGTTTGACTTTTTCTTTTGTAGCTACCTTCAGAGCCAACAAGTGCTTCAAAGAGGCTCCATTTTGATGATCCACCCGGAGTAGTTTAGGATGAGATAGACATTTTGGCATGTAAGATTTTGAATGAATGCAGAGATGGCATATGCACATATTATATAAAACTTTGTTTGAGTTGGCGTTGATGCCATTTTTGTATATGGACATACACTTGATTATTGGATAATTTGATATATATAGAAGTTGACAATCAAAATTTAATTTCCTCCTCATGTGCATGATTAAACTCTTTGAAAGTTTACTCAAGTGAGGAATGGTTAAATATCAATGTACAATAGCATAAAAAGAATGGTTAAATATTATGTAGTTTATATTCATTTTGCTGATTACATTGCATTGCACATCTTTCAAACTCAAAGCATTACTTCACATTGCATAAGTAACAACTAGATGTTGATAGATGAATTTTTCAATAACAATATATAGTTTTTACAAGAGTAAACTTCAAGCAATTATGCAATTACTTACATTCCATAACTAATAACTAGGAGCTATCAATTGCATTAGCTTGTCATGGAATTCTATGGGATCCACATTTCTTTGAAACTTGCTTCAAACTCACAAAAAATGAAAAGCCTCAAACAAACTTTAAAGGGGTCATTCGCCTCCATTCCATGTAAAGCATTTACTTATGTGTAGTGTAAGAGTGAACATTTGGAAAAACATGTAAAAATAATATATATATATATATATAGCCTAGAAGCATGAATTATGATTAGAATATCACATAACATCATATAAACAAAAAAACCACTATAAACTTGAATGTCATTTAAAACATGCATGATAAATATTCATCGTTGAAACTTGAATTGTTGTAGCTTGATATACAGAGTCAATTGATGCCAAGTTTCAGTTTGTATGATATTGAAAAAATAAGTCAACTGAGTAGAGTTATCAGCATTCTTCAAAAATCATAAGAATTCTTTTAGTACACTAGCCATTTTGATGTCTTCTTGTAGTCTAAAATGTTATTTTGTATCATTGTTACATTGGTCTTAGTTCAATGATGCTAAACAATTTTAGAAAAAAGATAGTTGTGTCACGGTCCGAATTCAATCCAACAAGCAAAAATGAAAGCTCAGCCTCTTGGAATGAAAATTCTTGTTTGCAAAACAAATGAATAAGAATGAGGTAGTTAAGGTGTTTGAAGTTATTTAGAGGTCACTTTTAGGGTGAAAGGCTTAAAAGTTCATTTTAAATGCACTCAAACAAACTTTAAAGGGATCTTAGGCCTACTGCCTCCTCATTCCACATGCTATGCAACAATTTAGTTGCAGTGTAGGGGCCGAACAATGGAGAAAACATGTAAAAATATACATGTGTGTGTGTGTGTGCAGCCTAGAAGCATGAATTACGATTAGAATATCATATAACATCATATAAATAAAAAAACCACCATAAACTTGAATGTCATTTAAAACATGCATGATAAATATTCATCGTTGAAACTTGAATTGTGGTAGCTTGATATACAAAGTCTATTGATTCCAGGGTTCAATTTGTATGATATTGAAAAAATAAGACAACTAAGTAGAGTTATTAGCATTCTTCAAAAATCATAAGAATTCTCTTAGTACACTCAAGAGTTATCAGATGTCTTCTTGCAGTCTCAAAAGTTATTTTGTATCATTGTTACATTGGTCTTGAGAGTGGTAGCTTAATATAGGTCCACAATACAAAACCTGGTTTACTTGTGTAGTGTAACAGTGGCATAGGAAGATTTTTCTTTGAAAGCAAAAATGAAAGCTCAACCTCTTGGAATGAAAATGCTTGTTTGAAAAACAAATGAATAAGAATAAGGTAGTTAAGGTGTTTGAAGTGATTTAGAGGTTGCTTTTTGGGTAGTTAAGGTGTTTCAAATGATTTAGAGGTCGCTTTTAGAGAAGAGAAACGTTGAATAGTACATCAAGTCAGTGAGAACCGAAGTGTAATGTGTTTTAGTTTGTGGTACTCCTTTGTTTCTCTGCAAATGTGTGATAAATTCTTATTTCAATGATGTTGAACAACTTTGAAAAAAGAAAGTTGTGTCACGGTCCGCATTCAATCCAACAAGCAAAAATGAATGCTCAGCCTCTTGGAAATAAAATGCTTGTTTGCAAAACAAATGAATAAGAATGAAGTAGTTAAGGTGTTTAAAGTTATTTAGAGATCACTTTTAGGGTGGAAGGATTAAAACTCCATTTTAAATTCACAAAAGATAATGAAATTACTTCAAACCAAGTTTGTGAAGAAATTA
>VDFB02360268.1:159391-215347 GCA_007258455.2 Sequoia sempervirens
CCCTACACCCTTAACCATGAAACCCTAAACTCTTATAATCGTCTACCATAAACCTTTAACCATTAAAACCTCTACCATATACCCTAAACCCTAAACCTTTAACCCTTAAACCCTCTACCATCTACCATTAACCCTTAGGTCTATGTGTACACAAATTGGATATCTGATTTGTAGAACTGAAATCATACCGTTAGAAAGCATCCTAAATTTTTTTAAGTGAATCAGATATCAGATTATAATGGATATCAGATTTGTGGGCCATAGAAAAGCCCCGTGTGGGCCATTTTGTGCATTCCAACGGACCCTCCATTTTGTTTGCAGGTGATACACATGCGGTTTCAAACAGGAAGAGACAAAGATTAACTTTTTGGAGCATCTTCTACTCAAATTTGTCATAAGCAATGATTTTTTAGCATCTTTTATGAGGTATAATGGGGAACAATAGTCATCAGAAGAAAAAATGTAAGAGAAAGCTTACAAAAGAATAAATTGAAGCATATAGACAAAGAGATAGAGAAAGTCATAGGAAGAGAAGATAAGGTATGTTAAATATTGGTGAACCTAACCCCTATGGTCTTTCTAGTGAAGAGGAAATTGAAGATGTTCAAGGTGAAAATGTTGGAATTGAATATGTTGAACATGATATTCAAATTAGGAATGAAATTATTGAAATTGATAATGAAAATCTTCAAGGTTAAAATGTTGGATTTGAAGATGTTGAACTTGATATTGAAATTGGGAATGAAAATATTGAAATTGATAATGAAAATGTTCAAGGTGAAAATGTTGGATTTGAAGATGTTGAACATGATATTGAAATTGGGAATGAAATTATTTAAATTGATATTGAAAATGTTCAAGGTGAAAATGTTGGAAATGAAGATTTTGAACATAATATTGAAGCAAGTGTAAATTATGTTTCACCAGATTACATGAGAAATGAAGAACCTTGTATGGAAGAAAGAAATATTCCAATTTCAAGACCTTCAAGAACCCCTAAATGGTTACTTGAATTTGATGAGAATATTATAAAAAAAATTGAAGGAAAGAGGTTAACACGAACTGTTCGGTTGTGGGCTAGAAGACTTTTCAACCAATATTTTAGTGATAAGACATTGACCGAGCAATGCCAACTTTTTTATACAATTGCTAAAGATGCAAAAGATGAGACCTTTGCTAGCCAAATTGAAGGTTCATGTGAACAAGAAGACCGAAAAAAATTCTATTATTGTCAAAAATATTTTTAATGCTCTCAAGTCTATTAGAAAAAATAACAAGGAAAAGGATAAGAGAGCTTCTCAGAGAGTCATTACAACCGCCCTAGTAAGCCATCAATTGAAAAAACCTCACTTTATGAGACAAACTTGTATTGATTTTGACTTAAATTGTAAAACTTTGGATAGAGCACTTGCAAGAAGAGAAAGAATAGATGATCCTCTTCAAAATGATACATGGGCTTTTGTTGGGAGGCTTCCACATGTTGATAAGAGGCTAACCGATAATGTAAAGCAGGCAATTCAACAATTTTGTCATGATAACTCTAGAGTATCACCCAATGCAAAGGATGTTTTAAAATTAAGAATTAGCAATCGAGACCATACACCACATCCTAAACATTTCTTGGAATCAATCCAAACAATGTTGTTCAAAAAATTTATTGAAACACATAAAAATATATGGAAATATCGCAAAGGACTTTTGAGGGTTTGAAACCATTTTATTGTGTGCCTCTTAAGATTCGTAATACTTGTTGCAAATACCATGTGGAGTTTTCAATGTACCATGAGCTATTATGCTATATCGTTTCTACTTTGCATACTAATGAAATGTTGCAGGAGTGTGGTGCAATGCATCTTCTGAAATCATCAAGGGACTTGCTAGATCTATTTTTATGTTCTAGAGATGATGGTTGCTTTTTCTATAGAAATTATTGTTTAAATGCAAAGTGCTCACAATGTGGTGGCTTGTCAAAGTTTGTTCAATGTTTTCATGAGAGTTTCAAACATGAATTTGGAAAGAAGCTTGTTGAGAAAAAGAGATATGAGATAGTCAAATATACTTTGCAAAGTGGAGGCGAAGGTTCTAGATGTGAGTTGGTTACAAAAGAATGCAATGTTGCTGATTTTATTTCAGATTTTAAGGACAATCTTTTCTACAAGTATGCAAGGCATAGTCATAGGTCTCCGTGGTTGGATCAACAATTTAGGATGTGTAAGGACTCTTTTCCAATTGGCACTATTATATCAGTGGTTGATTTTGCAGAAAACTACACATTGCAACCACAAAATGAGGTACAATCTTAGTATTACAATTCCATTCAAATTGTTATTTTTGTCCACATAATGTTTAGACATGCACCTGATAGTACAAAGGAGGATCAAAAGATAATAAGAGAGTATCATTTTTATATGAGTGATGATATATCTCACTCATTTGAGTATGTCCAACATTGTTTCAAAAAAAATTTTGAGTTCTTGCAGGAGCATGATATAGCATTGGGCCAACATCTAATTTGGTCAGATAATTTCACATGTCAATTCAAGAATGCTCGTATGTTTTATTGGTTGAGTAGAATGCATGTAGAGAGGGGTCTACCTCATATTTGGAGTTTTTTTGAAGCTAGACATGGGAAAGGGGAGCATGATGGAGCAGGTGCATGCGTAAAGTGAGCTCTAGTTAAGGATCAATTGAATATTTCAAGAGCAAAATTCAGTGATGCACATTCTATAGTTGATTGGTGTAGTTCAGCATTGTCACAAGGAGGGAAACTTGATTCAATAGTGCGCAGATTCTTTTGGCTTGTTGAGGAGGGTACAGTGGGAGGTAAATTGGATTGTCATACAATCAAATATTCTTTAAAGATGTATTCATTTCAAAGCTCAGATGCAGACACATGGACCATTTGGACACGAGAGTTGGCTTGTTTTTGTCAAAGTTGTATTTAGTGCGAGTGGGATCAATGCGAGTCAAGTGAGTGGGTGGATACATTGGTAACATAGTATCTAACTCCTTTATCTCAAAGAATATCCATGACGAATGACACAATGGAAAGTTCAGTTGATTACGACTTGCTTTCAGATCTACAACAGCTAGGACATATTTTTGCAGTTGTTGTACCGTAGGGGAATGACGAGAGATCGAACTATTGGTTGGCTCGATGTGTGTGAGTAAAGCATAAACTAACATAACCGATGGAAGATGATGATGGTTTCATGTATCCTACCAGTTCAGTTGTGGTTGCAGGTACTTGGTTGCGAACATACTTTATTAGAAAGAATGGCATACCTGGATTTGAAGACTACGAGAAACACAAAACCATTCTCATGTATTCGCACCTTGTTATAGCAACAAATGTTAAGTTGTTGAAGCATCATGCCAGACCAAAGAAAAAACAACTATGGACACTTAGTAATGTTGATCATGAAGCAATATTAGATACTCTTAAGCAAAGAGATGACCCTTCAGGCACACTTGAATAGCATTTTCAAGAATGGAAGGTAGAATGCTTATGTTCATTATGATTAAGTTCATTAGTGTTCTTTATTTAATACTGATATTTTATATACTATTGCAATGCAAGTGTCCTTAATAGTGATATTTTGTATGCACTTTTGTGATATTTTTGGCAAGATTAATCATGGACCTATTGCAACAATAGCCAGCTCTGATCCTTTCGAAGAGGTATGCATCTTTTATAGTTTGCATCACCAACTCATCATCATTCAAGTTGTTTAGATTAATATAGATATGTTAGTCTAAGCATATTTTCTATTGTGACAATATAGATTTCTCATTTTCCCACTTTTGTGATATTCCTAGCACGATTGATCATGGACATGCTACAACAATAGCCAACTCTGATCCTTTCGAAGAGGTATGCATCTTTTATAGTTTGCATCACCAACTCATCATCATTCAGGTTGTTTAGATTAATATAGATGTGTTAGTCTAAGCATCTTTCCTATTGTGACAATATAGATTTCTCATTTTCCCACTTTTGCGATATTCCTGACACAATTGATCATGGACCTACTGCAATAATAGCCATCTATGATCCTTTCAGAGAGGTATGCGATAGATTACAACAATATAGACTGGTTATTCTAAGCATCTTTTATAGTTTGCGTCACCAATTCATCATCATTTGAAAGTTGTTTAGATTAATATAGATTTTTTAGTCTAAGCATATTTTCTATTGTGATAATATAGATTTCTCATTTTCCCACTTTTGCAATATTCCTGGCATGATTGATCATTGACCTGCTACAACAATAGCCAACTTTGATCCTTTCGGAGAGGTATGCAATAGATTACAACAATATAGATTGGTTATTATAAGCGTCTTTTATAGTTTGCATTACCATCTCATCATATTTTGTGTCATTTAGAATAATATAGATTGGTTATTCTAAGTTACCTTAATGGTTTGTATAGGTGCTTGTCAGTCCAGAATGTGAACATACTACTATTGTTGAAGACTGTGCACTGAATGCCTCTAATAGGAAAATTTTGTAAAATTTGAATTCTCAAATTGGAAACAATGTAAAATGGTCATAATTGTGTATGGGCATAATCTATACCCAGTGATGTTTTTTGAAATATGGGTCAAATGTCTGGCATTGTATAAAGGGTATGTTTAAAATGCAAAGGGGTCTGTATTTTGGAAACTGGTAGGTTTTGTAAAGGGGTCTATTTTTGTACTTAATCGAGCTACAACCAAAGGTTTTCTTCCTTGTTCTTTCCTATCGGTATGATTGTTTAAACCAGGTTTTGTAATATCTCACATTTATATATAATAAATTATAGTGGCTTTCAATGGTCATTAAGGTTTCAAAGTCAATTAATATTGGTGGTTAAAGGAATTGGGAGTTGGATTCCAAGGCATAGCAATGTACTTAAGGCCTTCAAGGGCTCAAGATAGGTTTGGTTGAAGGAGTTTTTTTCTTTGAATCAATAAAGTTTCAATTGCTCAGTTCATATTTTAACGTTTTTCTTGTGTTTTCTGCCTGTGCACAAGCAATTCAAGAATTTTTGTATAAAAACTTTATGTAGAAATTTTATTACATTTCTTGATGTTATTTCAAGAGTGGAAGGTGTGGAGAACTAGGTTTTGAAATAAAATAAAGAGTTAAAGGTCTAAAAATGGTGGTTTTTTTTCACTTGAAAATAGAGTTTTTACCTTAGGGTTTGAAAAAAATCTCTGAGATACCAAAAGTTTCTTTGTTTTCTAAGCATATTGGGGCCTAAATAAAGGCATCTAAGGTGGTGGCAAAGTCTAAAAGGTTGTGGAAGTGCTACATCCAATACACCCTCAAGAATTACACTAAAAACAAGGGTTTTTTGATTTGATGGTTATAGGTCTGTATAAATGGAATCCAATTATAGAATCTTTTTTTTCTTGGCAATTTATTTGCTGCCCCAAGGTTTCAAGGGTCTGTGTGGTGTTTGAACGTATGTTGCTTTGCATTTTTGGGCTAATTGAGTAGCCTGTTCAAGGGTGAATGTATAGGAAGTCAACGCTGGTCCAAAGGATTCTATGTTGTTTCTCATATATGTTGTGTAACTTGGATATGGGTGTTTGAACCAGTCATGTGTTTGTCTAGTGTTTTTGAAAATTGTGGAGTCATTGGACAAAAACTAGTTTCTCACTATTACAAGGGTTTAAGGGGGGTTAAAGAGGGGAATGTGTATTTAGTTTCTTGTCAAGTTTTAAGGGAGTTTTGGACTATCCAAAGAGGTCATAATAATCTTGTTAGATGCCTCAAATAAGCAAGTTGCAAAGAATTTATGATTGTGCCCTTGTGTCTGCATCAATTTTTCACCTAATTTCACTCGGTCCAATGTAGCTCAGAGTGACTCAGTGTATTTTGTTGCAAAAGAGAGCCATCCCTAGTGTAAACATACCCATCCATATGTGTTGGAACAGTCTATTTGGTCGTACGAGTTGCGGAATGAAATTTGCACCACTTTGCAACTTTATACTGCTTGCATCTGACAACTTTTCCCTCCATTGAAAATTCATCACCACAGGAAAACGCCTTCAAGATAGCAAAAACTGAGAGAGGTTTTTGTAGAAGGTCCCAACATGATCCCATAGCCTCATAAAAAGAGTTTGTAAGCATCACGGTCTCTAAGAAATAGCCCTTCAAAGATTGTTGCCTTTTAACACTTTGGACTCTTGAGGGAATCATAGGTCCAATGTAGCTCAGAGTGATTCAGCATATTTGGGTGCATGAGAGGACCATCCCTAGTGTAAATGTACCCATCTGGACGTGTTGGAACAGTCCGTTTGGTCGTACGAGTTGTGGAATGAAAGTTGCACCACTTTGCAACTTTACATTACTTGCATCTGGCAACTTTTCCCTCCATTGAAAAGTCATCACCATAGGAAAATGCCTCTGAGATAGCAAAAAATGAGAGATTTTTTTGTAGATGGTCCCAACAAAATCCCATAGCCTTAGATAGAGAGTCTGTAAGCATCACAGTCTCCTAGAAATAGCCCTTCAAAGATTGCTTTCTTTTAGCACTTTGGACTCTTAAGGGAAATTGTCAATCCAATGTAGCTCAGAGTGATTTGGCATATTTGGGTGCAAGAGAGGACCATCCCTAGTGTAAACGTACCCATCCGGACATGTTGGAACAATCTGTTTGGTCGTACGAGTTACGGAATGAAAGTTGCACCACTTTGCAACTTTACACTGCTGCATCGCAACTTTTCCCTCCACTAAAAAGTCATCACCACAGGAAAATGCCTTCGAGATTAAAACTGAGAGAGGTTTTTGTAGATGGTCCCAACATGATCCCATAGCCTTAGACGGAGAGTCTGTAAGCATCACGGTCTCCAAGAAATAGACCTTCAAAGATTGCTTCCTTTTAGCACTTTGGACTCTTAAGGGAAATCGTCGGTCCAATGTAGTTGGGAGTGATTCGGTGTATTTGGGTGCATGAGAGGACCATCCCTAGTGTAAACATACCCATCCATACGTGTTGGAATAGTCTATTTGGTCGTACGAGTTGCAGAATGAAAGTTGCACCACTTTACAACTTTACACTGCTTGCATCTGACAACTTTTCCCTCCAGTGAAAAGTCATCACCACATGAAAATGCCTTTGAGATAGCAAAAACTGAGAGAGGTTTTTGTAGAAGGTCCCAACACGATCCCATAGCCTTAGATGAAGAGTTTTTAATCATCATGGTCTCCAAGAAACAACCCTTCAAATATTACTACCTTTTAGCACTTTGGACTCTTAAGGGAAATCATCGGTCCAATGTAGCTCAAAGTGATTCGGCATATTTGGGTGCAAGAGAGGACCATCCCTAGCGTAAACGTACCAATACGGATGTGTTGGAATAGTCCATTTGGTCATACGAGTTGTGAAATGAAAGTTGCACCACTTTGTAACTTTACACTACTTGCATCTGCTAAGTTTTCCCTCCACTGAACAGTCATCACCACAGGAAAACGCCTCAAAGATAGCAAAAACCGAGAGAGGTTTTTGTAGATGGTCCCAAAATGATCCCATAGCCTCAGACAAAGAGTTTGTAAGCATCATAGTCTCTGAGAAATATCCCTTCAAAGATTGCTTCCTTTTAGGACTTTGGACTCTTAAGGGAAACTAGTGGGCAACATAGTTAATTTCTTCACAAACTTGGTTTGAAGTAATTTCATTATCTTTTGTGAATTTAAAATGGAGTTTTAATCCTTCCACCCTAAAAGTGATCTCTAAATAACTTTAAACACCTTAACTACTTCATTCTTATTCATTTGTTTTGCAAACAAGCATTTTATTTCCAAGAGGCTGAGCATTCATTTTTGCTTGTTGGATTGAATGCGGACCGTGACACAACTTTCTTTTTTCAAAGTTGTTCAACATCATTGAAATAAGAATTTATCACACATTTGCAGAGAAACAAAGGAGTACCACAAACTAAAACACATTACACTTCGGTTCTCACTGACTTGATGTACTATTCAACGTTTCTCTTCTCTAAAAGCGACCTCTAAATCATTTGAAACACCTTAACTACCCAAAAAGCAACCTCTAAATCACTTCAAACACCTTAACTACCTTATTCTTATTCATTTGTTTTTCAAACAAGCATTTTCATTCCAAGAGGTTGAGCTTTCATTTTTGCTTTCAAAGAAAAATCTTCCTATGCCACTGTTACACTACACAAGTAAACCAGGTTTTGTATTGTGGACCTATATTAAGCTACCACTCTCAAGACCAATGTAACAATGATACAAAATAACTTTTGAGACTGCAAGAAGACATCTGATAACTCTTGAGTGTACTAAGAGAATTCTTATGATTTTTGAAGAATGCTAATAACTCTACTTAGTTGTCTTATTTTTTCAATATCATACAAATTGAACCCTGGAATCAATAGACTTTGTATATCAAGCTACCACAATTCAAGTTTCAACGATGAATATTTATCATGCATGTTTTAAATGACATTCAAGTTTATGGTGGTTTTTTTATTTATATGATGTTATATGATATTCTAATCGTAATTCATGCTTCTAGGCTGCACACACACACACACATGTATATTTTTACATGTTTTCTCCATTGTTCGGCCCCTACACTGCAACTAAATTGTTGCATAGCATGTGGAATGAGGAGGCAGTAGGCCTAAGATCCCTTTAAAGTTTGTTTGAGTGCATTTAAAATGAACTTTTAAGCCTTTCACCCTAAAAGTGACCTCTAAATAACTTCAAACACCTTAACTACCTCATTCTTATTCATTTGTTTTGCAAACAAGAATTTTCATTCCAAGAGGCTGAGCTTTCATTTTTGCTTGTTGGATTGAATTCGGACCGTGACACAACTATCTTTTTTCTAAAATTGTTTAGCATCATTGAACTAAGACCAATGTAACAATGATACAAAATAACATTTTAGACTACAAGAAGACATCAAAATGGCTAGTGTACTAAAAGAATTCTTATGATTTTTGAAGAATGCTGATAACTCTACTCAGTTGACTTATTTTTTCAATATCATACAAACTGAAACTTGGCATCAATTGACTCTGTATATCAAGCTACAACAATTCAAGTTTCAACGATGAATATTTATCATGCATGTTTTAAATGACATTCAAGTTTATAGTGGTTTTTTTGTTTATATGATGTTATGTGATATTCTAATCATAATTCATGCTTCTAGGCTATATATATATATATATATATATTATTTTTACATGTTTTTTCCAGTGTTCTGCCCCTACACTACAAGTAAATGGTTGCATAGCGTGTGGAATGAGGGGGCGGCACGCCTGAGACCCCTTTAAAGTTTGTTTGAGTGCTTTCTTTTCATTTTTTGTGAGTTTTGTGCCAAGTTTCCTCAAAGAAATGTGGTCTCATAGAATTCCATGACAAGCTAATGCAATTGATAGTTGCTCCTAGTTATTAGTTATGTAATGTGAAGTAATTGCATAATTGCTTAGGTTGACTTTGTAAAAACTATATTGTTATTGAAAAAAATTCATCTATCAACATCTAGTTGTTACTTACGCAATGTGAAGTAATGCTTTGAGTTTGAAAGATGTGCAATGCAATGTAATCAGCAAAATGAATATAAACTACATAATATTTAACCATTCTTTTTATGCTATTGTACATTGATATTTAACCATTCCTCACTTGAGTAAACTTTCAAAGAGTTTAATCATGCACATGAGGAGGAAATTAAATTTTGATTGTCAACTTCTATATATATCAAATTATCCAATAATCAAGTGTATGTCCATATACAAAAATGGCATCAACGCCAACTCAAACAAAGTTTTACAATATGTGGCATATGCCATCTCGGTATCTATTCAAAATTTACATGCCAAAATGTCTATCTCATCCTAAACTACTGGTGGATCATCAAAATGGAGCCTCTTTGAAGCACTTGTTGGCTCTGAAGGTAGCTACAAAAGAAAAAGTCAAACCACAATTGAGATTAGTTATACTCTATAATTTAAAATTAAATAATTAAAATAAAAATCAATACACATTGAATTATAATTGAACTTTAAAATTGAAATCTTGATTACCTGAAATATACGTCTCTTCGAAGGGTCAGGAGTCCTAGAATATACCCCTCTCAAATAACTAACCAAACCAACTTTTGTAATGTCAATCTATATATGTGAACAAAAACATGAAATTGATCCAAGTTAGCATAGAATTGTTAGTAATAATAACATATCTACCAAGCATAGAATAAAATAAACACATACCTCTTTAGGCTGATCTTTTTCTATATCTCCTTTAGGTGTTTCAACACCTCCTCCATGAGGTGTTTCAACACCTCCTCCTTCAGGTGTTCGAATACTTACTCCTTCAGGTGTTGTGGCACTTATTAACAATGATGTATAGCTCACAACCGCCTGTACATAAAAATGACAAGTACATATGAAACTATGAATCTATGTCAATGTATGCATAATCAATAAAAGATCTTATAAATCTTAATTCAATCAAATTTGAGTTCAATTACCTTTCCTTTATCTAACATTGTGCCTCCATAGTCTAGAGAGTGTTGCACCTCGCTTGCACTAGGTGTTTCGTACAAGCAGAGAATAAGATAAACATATAAGTTAATATATAATTTCATTAATGATAATTCAAATGACAAGCAAGTATACAATAAAAAAATGTAAATGAGTGAGTGCGAAAATACATACTGTGTGCATCTCGAGGCCAAATGAAATGGCCCTAAGGGTGCTATCAGTCACCCGTGTGAGCTCCTCCTCAGACATTAACTATTAAATAGACCATGTAAATAAATATTAGTACTTGATACTATCTCTTATTAATATTCATTTAAAAAAAAATCAAGTTATGAATTTACACCTTAAATGTTACCTATGTAACTACTCCAATGTCCACCTCTCTAGCAAGAGAGGACTCTGTAGGGTGTGCTCCACTCCCCTGTGTGTGATCTACTATAATCTCCACATCCTGAATGTCATAATCAGAAGTGTCTAATGGATGCTCAGGGGGTTGTACAATAGGACCCAAGCATATTTGTTGGCACGTATTGCAAATATGTGGCACACAAATATGTGGAACCAAGGAGGATGATGCAATAGCACTGGATCCATCGCCAAGATCACCAAACTGTGGCTGAGCTATTGAAGAAGCATGAGAAACCAAAAGACCACTCAAAGAGTGAATGGCTTGGATAGTTTGTGTGGCCTTGCATCCTTCATAATATTTGGATGTTGTACGAGAGGTGGCGGAGGAAGGGGAGGACGGGGAACATCTAGGCACCTAACTACTCTAGTTGCCCCTGGCCTATCCTGGGGCATACCTCCACCAACGCCTTGGAAGGGTTTAATGTCAAAGTAATTGACATGTCGCCCTAACAAAAACTCAGCATATAATTTTTTAATAAAGTAAAAAGGTACATCAAGATTATTGTTGGGTGGTTTATCAAAAACTATACACCGATGATCCCAAAATTTATCTACTATGCCCCTATGCGTGCACCATTTTATAGAAAGTTTTGGTTTGTTAACATTAACTGGAAAACCAGTGTTGGGGTTAATAAATAAAGAGGCTATTTTGGCTTTTCTTATTTGGAGATCTTTCACATCATCATAAGACAATCCACATGCATAATATTCACTCATGGTTTCTCGCCACGAATGAAAGGCATTATGTTGTGTGGAGAGGGTTTCTACATTTGTAATTATTCATGTCAATGTGGTTCACATACGGGATAATCAAGAGATTTTTTTATAAACATCACAAATTCCCCTCAATTGCTCCAATTTTTCATGAATTAAGTCTTCAATTGATGGTTGCAAAGGTGGTGGAGCATTTGGCATTTCTGCATTTTGATTCTCAGCTAGTGGATTTTCATTCTCAACTGGTGGGATTTGTGCATTATCATTCTCAATAGCCATAATGCCTGGTTAAAGTTAAAAAATAATTAATCTAATTAAAATTAGACAATATAAATGAAAATATTATAAAAAATACCCTAGTTTTTAAAAAAAATCTAAAAAAAACCCTACTTTTTAACAAAAATCTATTAAATTCTCTAATTTTTAATACAAATACATAAGAACACTATTTTTAAATCAAAATCCATAAAAAAACATTCTTTTTTAATCAAAATCCATTCTAAACTCAATTGTTTCATAAAAATTCAATCAAAAACCCTATTTTGAAAAAAAATCCACAAAAAACATTCATTTTTTTATCAAAATCCATTCTAAATTCAATTTTTTCATAAAAATTCAATCAAAAACCCTATTTTGAAAAAAAATCCACAAAAACATTCATTTTTTTTATCAAAATCCATTCTAAACTCAATTTTTTCAAAAAATTCACTCAAAAACCCTATTTAAAAAAAAAATCCACAAAAAACTATTTGAAATTATCCAAATCTAATTCAAAATTGAATCAAAGCAAATAAAAATAAAAAATCTTACCTTTTCAAATCGGGTTTTGGCCAAATTAGATATCTGTTATGCGAAGAATCTCCTCACTGTGCGCCTGCGGGTTATTGAATGTGAAATGACTTTAAAATAGTGACAAAGTTTTTATATATATTCTTTTTACAAATTGGATATCTGATTTGGATTGGATATCCTATTTGAATCGGATATACGACATGGAAAACTAGGATTGGTGTTTTCTATGGTGGTGTGTACTGACACCCGAGCCTAAAAAAAGTCAACACGGTATTTTCTCATTTTTGGGTCAATGAAAGACGTGTTTTTTTCCTCATTGCCACTTTTTGGCCCACCATGATCTTGCACATACCCTTAACCATTTTCAGATTTTCACATCCACACCAGACCATCATGAAAACAAGCCCCTACAACCTATCAACAACCAAAAACCACATCATGCATGAAAGGAGAGGATGAATCTTTACATATATTAAACAAAACTACCCTTAGCCAGGCATAAACTACCATATGAAGACCCAAAATTGATTTACCCGAGAACCCACAGAACTAAACACCCAAAACCCAGACACCAATAGTCATCACATGAAGCCATTGGCCTTTGCAAAGGCATCAAATTCAGCTACCCATTCATAGCCCTCTGGTTCCACCATCCATAACATATTTTTCAGGTAGTTCACTCACCGCAACAATCATCCTATGGTGGACCAACGCCATGCCTTTCAAGTCCAGAAGGAATGGATATATTTTTATGACCTTACCTTGCTTCTTTACTAGCTCCAGTCCTTAGGTCTCGACACCCCAATCCTTGGAATTTCCACCTTTAGAATTTCTTCCAGCCCCTCCATCAACCCCCTTTTGAAAAGTTTACAAACCAAAGCCTTAGCTTTGTCTTTGGCTATGTGGATATCTAGCAGAGAAGTAGGGAATCTTGATACCACTTGAGAATTCACCTAGGGAGTCGCATGCGGTGCCATATGCTCCTTCACTAGTACCATTTTAACAGCCACCACCATATGTGGATCAATATTTAGAAGAATGTGCTTAAGGAATTTATCAAAGACGAAACCAAAGGCAATTTGTCACTCCTTGCTCCTTAATTGAATTGGGGTATCAGTCCCAAAGCTTACCAACAAATCAGCCGACATATTCACTATGAATTTTTATTTCTCCGCCATTGAAATCTCACTCCAAACTTGCTCAGAGCTGAGAGAAAATGAAAACACAGAACTAGAATGCCACTTTTGAGAGAAATTTTCACCTTAAATGAGTGCAGGGTTCTTACGCTATACAAAATGATGTTTTCCAACCTATGAGGCCCAAACCTCTATGACCTTCCACCATTCGGTGTCATGAGTACACTGATTCATATGAGGGAAAAACATGAATCCACTGAGTGTTATGTGCACATCCCAACCAAGTACGGTGAATCTACTATATTATTACCTTTCACTTACAAAGATACAAATGTAGAACCATGTGAAGCCTACTGACAGGGCACCTTAGTCACCCATTCTCACCCCTTTATCGAGCTTTCCACAATCCCATGTGGAAAGTCCCCCTCCCTTCCTCCCACCTATTTTATTGAATTTTATTTGTGATGAATAAATCTATTTTTTAGATTGATTAAAATAGTATTGTTATAAAGGTATGTATTGTGAAATTTTAAATAGGACCAAGTCTAAGCTAGATATATGAGTTCAAAGGGTCAATCTTGAATATAACATTAAAATAATAATTAGCTAATATAAGCCCAACAAGATGGGGCTCTTTATCATCATGTTTCCCCAATCATTAGGATTGCAAGAATATTATTAGTTGGCTCCTAGAAAAATGAACACATCATATTCCTCAAGAGTGTCCGTCAAAGGTTTTTTAGCACAAATTATATAATTTAATAGCTCCGACCAAGGAATATTTCTAGAGTTTAGCCAACTAGGAGAACCACACTCATGAGAAAAAGGATAAAGTTATCATGATGGTTGATACAAATTGCATGTGACATTTACTATATTACTTAGGGATTGAGAGCTATGACACTAGAAACCACATTATCTTCTAGTAGGTTGGTTGCAACCTCACTATTTTCCTTAAGAAGGAGAGGAGGAGGGAGGTAGAACTTTGAAAATAGTGCAAGGTCCATTATCCTAGTGGTCCAAAAGAATCTACAAATGGGTCATGTTAAGTGCAGCATTGTTATCTTGCACTTAAAAATCTACATATAAGAACATTAGGGTGGTCTAAGGTTTAGGATTTTATTAATTTTACTTGATTGGGAAGATCCCAAATATATCATTTAAAGGACCTCATTATTAGTCCTATAGGTGGATCTTCTACATCTTATGCTACTCTTGCTTCTATTCTTTTAACATGTCTTGTAGTTATCTAGAGAAGTTTGATGTTCTTTTCTAGGGTAATGATTCCAAAGGAACTTAGTCAAAAACACTTATCTATCAATATATTGAGCAAAGGAATAGTGAAAAGAGATTTTTCATAGTGGAGGAAAATATGGAACAAATTTAGTTGGCAAAAGTACAATCTTTTCATTTCAAATTTAAGTAAAAAATAAGTACCTCAATTGAGATAGTATTTTAAAGAGAGGACTTATTGATCCCTCTAAATGTGTTATGTGTAGTAGTAGCAAGAAAAATTCTCCATGTCTATTTCTTTCAATGCCCTTTTTCCTTAGAAATCTGGTGCTTGTGGTGGGGAATATGGAACAAGCCTATAATTCATACTTCTTTATTAATTAAATTTTGGGCTACTATGGAGCATCCAACAAAAAGGTATTTTCTTTGGTTGTTTCTTTGGATCTTTCTCCTATTTGCATTCTCTAAAAAATTTTGACTAGAGAGGAACCATAGGATTTTTCAAGATCGTTAGAGCCTTCTTATTCAAGTTTGGTAGAAGATAATACTTTTATTTTAGGAAACTGATGTTGTTAAATGATCCCTTGAATAATTATTTTCCCTTTCTGACTCTCAAATTCTTGTAGTCTAGGTCTATCCACTTTTACAATTTCTTTGAATTTTGTTCAATTAAATTCCTCTAAAAAGTGAGTAGAATTGGTAAGTAGTCTTGCCCTCCAAGTTTTTTTTAAATTAATCTAATGGATCCTCAAGAGCTAACCTAGGGGATGTGGGAATTGGTGGAGTGGGATGAGATAATCAAGGTTTGGATCTTTTCTTATTTTCTATTTCTATGAGATTTTGTGCTAATAACTAAGTAGTGGCCCATATGTAGTGACTAAAGCTTACTAGTTGGGTTGGAAAAAAAATTATTTGTGAGATGAAAATTATGATTTTGGCTACTCTTTTGAATAAAGGGAATTCTAATAATATTTCTTAGCAATTGGCTTCTATTGATGAGAATATTTTGTGTCTAGTTTCTAATTTTAAATTAATTTATTTTGTTCATATCCCCAAGGAATTGTATATCGTGGTCAATTTTCTAGCTAAATGGGCTCTTGAAAATCTTGATAAGTGGAATGACATGGATTGGGGATCTTTACCCTTGGCTAAATCCAAGATGATTCTCCAATTACTTCATCATTACTAAGCTCAAGCTCTTCATTTTGACTCTTATTAGGAGTTTGATTCATGTTTGAATCATGAAATATTTTTTTCTATGGGTTTGGTTATATTTTGTGAAGCTTCCTTTTTTTTTTTAATCTAATTTGATAGTTATGGATGTCTAGAAATTACCATCTTGTAAATTAATGTGAATTCTCTTTTATCAATATGATTTTATCCTTTTTTTCTAAAAGGGGGGAGAGAGAGAGAGAGAGAGAGAGAGAGAGAGAGAGAGAGAGAGAGAGAGAGAGAGAGAGAGTATCATAGGATTGAAGTTACAAAAAAATGTGTTGAACCATTAAATTATAAATATTTGTGCCTATAAACCATTTAATAAAACCTTTAAATATTGTCAATAATATTACATTAAAATATTAAATTATAATCAAATTTTGTCATGTTGTCACTACAAGGTTTCATAGAAGATAGGGTTTGTTCTTTTTCCTCTGCATAGTTGGAATCTAAGATTCTTTCTAATGGATATTGGAGGACATAAAAAAAATATTAGGGATTTACAGCTCATGATAGGTAATCAAACTTGTAAATAGAAGGTGTTAAAGGTGGTTGTGATTTCATCTCAGGTGGGATATAAGTGTGTTGATACTCAAGTGTTTAGCGTTTCTTGGATAGTTAAAACTCTTCACTATGTCATATAATTGTCCCCTATTGCAGATGTATGTGATGATGTCAATAGGGAAGTAGCTAAAAATGAATTATTTTTTGCTCATAAGTGTTTGATCAGGAGATTCAAAGGCTTTTATCCATGCCAGTTTAATCTTCACAAATGGATTATTGACACTTGGTTTCCCATTTAAAAAGTTGATCTTTAAATTAACCATTGTGCTCATGGTTTTTTGGTGGTACTTTTTGACAATATTTTGGATCCCAACACTGTTCTTTATTATTATCTATGGAGCTATGACCAACATATTCTCATGCTCAAGCCATAGCATCCAACTTTCAATCCAACCTATGAATATTTTACCATTACACTTGTATGGGTTACAATCCCCAATCTTTTTCTCTAATTCTAGCGTGATTCTTGTTTTGAAGAAATAGGTAACTCCCTAGAATTTCTTTTGGATGTACAAAGTCTCCTATAATTACTTACATACTACTTATACTCACATTTTGGTTGAGATTGATACTTCCAAATGTCTACTAGATGAAATTACCCTCAAAACTGCAAATCATTATTGGACTCAATAACTAGATTATAAAGGTTTTCCTTTATGATTTCATAGGGATTTTAGCATTGGCCATATTGAACATTGTTTGAAACAAAAAATTGATAGCCAAGACACTTGGTTAAAATATGTCTCGCTACACCATTATTCTATGGAAAAAGATGAATCTACTTCTAACTAGGATGAACCTCAAAAATAATTTCAAAAGGAACCAATTCAAAGGATGTCATCTCCCAAGAATGAAAGTCAAAATGCTTTAAATTTTATGTTGTAATCTCTACCTATAGTTGGTAATGACTTGCCTCCCTCTAGGGGTAGATGCATTAGTGCCCTCGATTGGAAGGATTCTAAGCCTAAAGAAGAGGTAATTTCACATATTGAGGATTTTGAAGTTGCATTGCCTATGGATGAAAACATCAATACATCAACAACTAATGATGTGTATTTAAAGGTTGGGGCTGCCAACAAAAATTGGATAGTTGTGTAAAGGAAAAATAAGAAATATTTTGCAACCCAAGTAATATGGTTCTTCACTTCCACACCAAAAGAGATGTTGAAACTTAGAGTTTTTGTGATATTTTTTATAATCCTTTAGATCCCTATATTTAGTACTATGCACACTTGTTAATGGGTCTAGACATCATGCTTTGGAGTATTTTGTGGCACTCCTTTGGTGTTACCATTTGGATCTTTGCAATATTTATTTTTTATTTAATTTATGAGGTAGGCTATGAAAGAAAATCCACTTTATTAAGAAAGATAAGAATGTGATGTTGTTATCATTTTATTTTAGTTTTTAGTTTTTATTTTATTATCTTCGATAAAAACTACATGTATATGCAATGTACAACGTCATAGTTTAGTTTTAAATATCTCTCCGTTGTTTAAACAACCAATTCAATGGAGCACTACCATTATAAGGGATCTCACAACTTATATTGGAAAGGTTCATTGAAGTTCCTTTCACTTATCAATTTATGGAATGAAAGAAGATCAGCTTCAATTCAGAGCCCTACCCTTTGTAGACGTAAAATTATGGTTGATAGGCCCAAAGAAGGAGATATAGGAAAAAATCTGATTTATCTACATTTCATGATTCTCAATACTAGGAAGTGTTGAACAAATTTGCGTTGCTAAGATATCCTCTATTGTCATTGTTTACATCCCATTTTTCTTGTACTCCAACATTTTATTTTTGTGTTTTTATCCCATATCTAAATTACATGTCCATTGTGAGAAAATTTAAAACTAAAATGACACATTTTCATATTAATCATCAAAGCTTCAAAACATATAATTTTTCTCTAAAATTTATCCTTAAATACGAAGCAGCAATGTTTCAAGCTTTAGTCGTGTGAAGAAGATTTGAGTGTCTTTTATTTGGTACACAAAATAATTTAGTTAGTATTTGTACTATATAGCTTCTCATACAAACTTAAATGAGTTTCAACTATATTTATGACCTCGGTTATTTCTGGGAAACATTCATAAATCCGTCAAGATTCATAAAGAAGTTTTTTTAATAATGTTATGTGATTAAAAAATTCTTTAAATTCTTTAGGAGAAATTTATCGTTCAAATTGGGTTAAACTAAATGTTCAATTACAATTACATCATTTAAATTAAGATTACGTTTCAATTAAATATGATTAGGATTAAGATTCATTTAAGCTTCAATTAAAATAAAATAAAGTAAAATAAGCACCTCTTTAAAAATAGATATACTAGTTATTAAAAAAATCTTTAACAATTAAAATAATTTTTATAAATAAATAAAGAAAAGCGAAAGTTGTGGTCAATGTCCACAAGTTAATATTTTTCCCGAAATTTTAGCTTTACAGTTTTTCTGCCACTGCTTTCACAGCGAGAAATTTTCGCAAATAGCATGCCTTCACTTTCTTTCTCAAGAAAAAATGCCCTGTAATGAAATTGTTTATGAAAGTAAGAGAAAACGTGTGTTTGAACAGGTAAATAAAGTTGCTTTATAAAAGCGATTTAGATTGAAGCTTCTGTCTTTTAATGTAAGAACACTTATACAGTCAAATTTAGAAACTGTTTCCCACTCTTTAACTTTACAGTTTTTCTAGGCACCTTCACAGATTTGAGGACTTTAGCTTCCTTCTACTTCTCATATCGATGAGAAATCTTGTCCTGTAATAAAAATTCGTTGAACCTGAGAACAAGGTTGCTTTATAAAAGCAGGCTTGGTGCGCTGGAAACAACAACTTAAATGGCTTTATGACCTAAAATTGGGTCGTTCAACATAAGTGCGTCTATGTTGTTTCACATTAAACACATTGAGCCTCTAAAGAAGGCTGCGCCTGCTCTATAAAAGCAGAGTTGTGGAGGCGAAGGCAACAGTGATAACGATGTTTATAGTTTCACATTCTAAAGATAACCTTGGGACGGTCATCTTGACCTGAGATTAATTTTAACGTAGATACACAGCTCTCAATATTTCTTTGATTTAGTTCAAAGTTTATAATGCACGAATAAATATATATTCATTTACCATGGTATCAAGCATAATTCTGATAAACTCTTGCCAATTGTACATCGAGGTAAATACAGGATATTTAGCCAGGACCATGGAAAAAAAGGATTTTATTAAAATATTGAAATTCAGCTAAAAGTTTAAGAGATCATGCATTTGACTACTCGTTGTTTACAAGGACATACCTTTAAATATTGAAGCAGAAAGGATTACATAACTCAAAGCCCTACAGAGAAGGAGATAGTATATCAAAAGAGCATGACTCTAAAAACTCATTGTTTTACATGTAAAAGGAATATCATCATAATGTGCAACAATGTCATCAAATGTACCTGCATCACATGGTGAATCCTTCATATGATTAGGAGGTGTATATAAATCTGTGGTGTTGTAAGTATGAAAATGAAAAGGTGTTAGGGTTGAGATTGGTCAACCATTATTAGGTGTATTGGATTTATGTTTCAACTTTAGGTAAACTTTAGATCTTATTTTATTTTGATATTTTACCTACAAATTTTTCTTCTACTACATTAATGTAATCTTGAAAAGTTTGTAATTTTTCTTCTTGGTTCATTTATTTTTCCTCTATCTACTCTACTATTTGTACTATTAGTATTTAAAAAACCTTTGAAGGATTCCATATCACTTAGGAACATATTTTCATAGTTCAACCCCCATAAAATGATTAGCTTTATGATCATGCCAATAATATAAATAAATAAATAAAGATTAGCTATATAAATGCTTCTATGATGATTATGCAAATCTAAGCTCATTTTAGGTAGTCAAATGTAAGTGTTCCTAGAAAGCTCATTTTTAAATGTGAATAATATTTCCTTGATATTTGATGATGATAAATTAATGCAATTGAATTTTGTTCCTTATAAGGACATAGCAATAAACCTTGTAAATATGTGTTTAATATTTATTACTTCTAATTTTAAAGTATAAATTATATTTTTATCATTATGTAAATCAATGATAAATTATAATTATTATTCAAGAAAATTTAATACTAGCATAGATATTTAGTAATATATATAAAATACATTGAGAGATATCCTTCTCAAGGCATCTATTACACTTATATGAGAAATTGGTTAAAAAAATAAGTGTCTCGAAAAGGATAGCTCTCTCTCTCTCTCTCTCTCTCTATATATATATATATATATATATATACTCCAATTTTACACCCTTCATATATATATATGAAAGGTGGAAAATTGGAGTATATCCCACCTTTAGGGGTTTTGGACCTAGAAGGGCAATTTTCACTAACTTTCACTCAAGAACAAACTTTTCAGATATCAATGCAAAAGGGAAAGAGATCTTGCAAGAGGGTTGTCCTAGGGGCTAAATATGATCTAATGAGGGGTTCACCACCAAGTCTAAACTTGGAAAAGACAATGAAATGCAAGATGTAATGCAAAACCCTCATTGAATGTAAACTAGCACTAAAGACCTAGAAAAGTGAATGAAACAACACAAAAAACTATAAAACAAAATGTGTGCACCGGGGAATCTCGAGAAGATAGAATGGAGGTCTAGAATAATGGAAAATCTACTTTTACTATTAACTGGGACTCATTTTCCAAGTTGAGTGAATCAGTCAAGTTTTTGGAAAACTATGTAGGAACAAGTTTCAGACAAAAGAGTATCTGAATCTACAAAATTTTGAAAACTGGCTAGAACTAGGACTTATTCGCCAGAAGTGGTGAATCAATCCAGTTGGGCTTTTCTACAACTTCAAAAGATGATTTCACTCTTCTTTGTCTTCTCTATCCTTCCTGATTGGTTTCCATATACGAATCTCCAATTTGCAGCCTATAGGTGATCTCCAATGTTCTCCAAGTCTCGATGACAACTTTAATAACTTTGAATGATTTGCAACTTTTCTCCAATCTTTCTCCTTATGAAATATACAACCTAAACCTACAAATCATGCATAAAGGAGAGGGGGAAATGGTTTTGGGTTAGTGGATAGGGGTTTTCCTTGGTTGAACCCCATTTTGGAAATCAATCCTTAAAATGAAATAAAATATGAATAGAGAATGATGAATGAACAAAAGACAATGTTGCAACTCACCAAACCCTAGCAATAAGGTGCTGCAAATATGCTTGAGATGGATACAATGGATGTGGTTCTTGACTCTTGCTTGATTGATGTTGATCTTGAATGAAACACTTGCTTGAATCATAAAACCCTACATCACAATTGTTAGCATAGTAACAAACATGATGGATGGAATCTTTGACATGGTGATTGATGCTTGAAGAATGATCTAAAATGTTTGATAATATTCACTTGAATGCTCTTGTGAACTCTCTTGAATGCTAGGTGCGAACTCTCCTGAATGATAGGTTTGAATATTGGTGAAAGAACCTTGTATTTATACTCAATTATGCAATAATTCTCAAAATTTCAACACTACAAGCTGACATCAGATCTAGGAGAATAAAATCCTACCAAAAATTTGAAATAAATTTGATTTTGGGCCACACGGGACTCATTTTCCCAAGGTGGTGAATGAGTCCCATCATGCATAATGTATGGGACCAAAAACCAAAAGTGCTTAGAAATGTGTAAAAACTGGTTTGGGGCCAAAAGATCCAGTGGGACCCATTCGCCCAAGGTGAAAAATGAGTCCCAAAACACTAAATTTGGGCCACACAAGACATAAACACCTGAATTATGAGTGGCTAATGATTGGTGTTAGGATTATCCTAAAAAGGATGCAATAACTGAGGCTTGTGGATGCAAAATAAGGCCAATTAAAGCATAAGAAATCTCAATTATTAATGAAAAGCTTAGAATAATGTGAAAGTGTGTTACAACACTTTACAACACTCCAAATAAGGTAGCATTAAGGTTGATTTTGATTAAAAATAGGTTTATTGGGTTCAATTACTTGATAAAACCCTCAAAAAGTGTGAAAATGAGTTACAACACTTTAGCAAGGTACCATTAAAATCCATTAGTTTGCAAGGGTCCAAGACCTAGTGTGAATGTGTCGACCACATTACAACATTAATTCAAGGAAACATTAGGCTCAAATTCACAAGGAGGGCCCAAACAAGTATGAAAATATCCCTAATGACATTTTTCGACACTACTATATATATATATTAGTAGCATTTGTGCAATGAAACATGTAAGACATTAAATTAATTAAGGTTAGGGTTTGATTTAGGGTAAGGGTTAGGGTTAAGGTTGGGGTTAGATATAAAATTAGGGTTAGGGTTGGGGTTAAAATTAGAGTTAGATTTGGGGATAGGGTTCAAGTTAGGTTTAGGGGTAGGGTTAAGGTTACATTTAGGGTTAGGGTTATTATTAGTGATAGAATTAGGATTAGGGTTAGGGTTAGTTTTATGTGTATGGTTAAGGTTAAGGTTAGGGTTAGGGTTATGGCTATTATTTAGGGTTAAGGTTATGGTTACAATTAGGGTTAGATTTATGGTTAAGGTTATGATTACAATTAGAAATAGAATTATGGTTATGTTTTGGTTTAACATTTAGGGTTAGGGTTAGGGTTACAACTTGAGATTGAATTAGGGTTAACGTTAGGGTTAGAATTACAATTATGGTTAAGGTTAGGGTTAGTGTAAGGGTTAGATTAAAATTTAGGATTAAGTTTTGGGTTATGGTTAGAAATAGAATTTGGTTAGGGTTAGGGTTAGGGTTAGGGTTAGGTTTAAGTTTAAGATTGCAGTTAGGGTTAATATTAGATATTTAATTAGGGTTAGGTTTAAGGTTTGGATTATGGTTAAGGTTATGGTTAGGGTTATGGTTAGGATTATGATTAGGTTTGAGGTTAGGGTTAATTCATAATCTTAATTCTAACACTAACCATAATTATAATATAAACCCTAATTTTAATTATAATGTTAATTAAACCAAAACCCTAACCTTGACCCTAATTGAACCATAACCTCAATTAAAATTTAATTTTAACCATAACTTAACATTAATCTTGGTCGTAATTTAACCCTATTCCTAACTCTAACCAAAATCCAAACCTAACCTTGACTCTAACTCCAAGCTTTATCCTAGAACCTAACTCTAACCTAATTGAACCATAACTCTTGCTCCAAGTTTTATCCTAGAACCTAACTCTAATCCTAATTTAATCCTAACCCTAACCCTAATTGAACCCTAAAACTAATAATAACCCTAACCTCAATCCCAATCCTAACCCTAACCCTAACCTTGAACCAAAAATTTATTGTATAACCCTAACCCTAATTGAACCCCAATTTTAATTACAACCCTAATCTCAATTGTAATCATAACTATAATTCTAAGCTTAATTATAATTCTACTTCCAAACCTAATTATAATTATAACTCTAACTCTAGTTATAACTCTACTACTAACCTTAATTATAACCGTAAGCTTTATCCTAACCCTAATCCTAATTGTAGCCTTAACCCTAAAGTTAACCTTAATGTTAATTTTGACACTAAGCCTAATTCTAACCTTAACCCTAACCCTTATTCTAACCCTAACAAAAATTGTAATTAGCCAATAGGCTATTTATGTGGGGGAACCCCACCAAGATTTCCAGCAGTCTCACGTCGGAAATACCACGGGGGACCCACACTGTCGTGTTCCCTACGCATTTTGACCTAGTGGACTACAACTGCTATGGAGTGCCAGATGATCGAAAGATGAACATAGAGATGAGCATATATTTTTATTGTAAATACCAGCCGCTGGTGGTGGAACATCTGGAGTTACAATGAAAGGTTTTTTTGAGATCTGGGTTGGGGGACAAGATGGTTTCCTCCCACTTCCTCTTCAACAAGAAGGGGGAGGAAATGTTAGCAGAGGCACAGTTGGAGATGCGCGAGTCCTTCGCGGCCGTACTCGATGACCTCTTCACTAAAACATGGCTCCATCCACAGTAGATTGACATTCTAATCGTGACCGTGTCGACCTTCACTCTGGCTCCCTTGCACGCATCCTGGATCGTCCACCACAACAATATGAAGGAGAACGTCAAGACCTTCAAAATCTCTAGTATGGGTTGTAGCACAAACGTCATCGGCCTCGACATGGCCAAGGATCTCTTCTGCCTCTACCCAAACTCGCATGCTCTGGTTGTGGGCACTGAGTTTATAACCCTCAATTCCAATTATCAAGGAACCGATAAGTCCATGATGCTCACCAACTACCTTTTCAAAGTTGGGGGCAATGCGATGCTTCTTTCGAACAACCGCTCTCCCTCCCTCTCTCAGGCAAATGTAATTGGTAGCTATAAAGCCAGACTCCATCTAAAGCCTCTTCAATTAATCCATTTTGTGCATACCCTAGAATTAATTCATTCCATGAGGCCACAATTCTTTGAGGCATTCTATTGAACAATTCGCGTACGTTGTCTATTATTCCACACTTTGCATATGACATTCTGTCAAACAATTCATGTGCCTTGTCTATGCTTTGCATTTTGCATGCTTGACTATGATGACAATTGTTGCTGTAACATCAAATAAAAACTCCCCCTTATGATTGTTGGGTGTTCATACCCCATTGCACAACTTACATTTTGGCACAAGTAGAGGGGATGCTAGGAAAGGTTGTGGAATTTGGCCTCATGGTTGCCAACTACATTTGCTTAAAATTTTCAAAGTCATTTTTAACAAACCCATTTTGTGCAAAGCAAGGAGGATGCTGGAACGGTTGTGGAGTTTTCCTTTACACTCACCAGTTGCATTTTCTTAAAAGCTTCAAAAGCTTTTTTAACAATTCCATTTGCGTTCATAATCTACAAGCATCGCAGTCCCTACGATCACTTTTTCTTGAGCCATTTTGTCAAATAGTTCACATGCCTTGTATATGCTTCCACATTTCTGCATTCATGTCTACCAGGGCAGTTGCAACAAAAATTTCATCAAACGAAATGAAAATAAAATAAAATTTAGCATTCAAAATTTAGAATTTGTTTAATTGGGGGCATTCAAAATGGTGTGTATGAAAGCACCTGAATGAGCAGCAGATACAAGTTTCTCAGTCATTCAAAATGGACGTGACATCCACAATTATTAGTAATCATATTTTGAATGTGTAATGAATATATTGAAGAGCTGTGGAAGGCTAGTTAGGAAAAAATTTGTTCTATTTTTGCATCCATTTGTGCAGTACATGAGGTCAATTGATAGGCAATTTAGAAAATTGATATTGGTTCTGCAACAAAGATCTCAATGAAGAAGTGATAGCTTCAAATCAACTATGCATCCACTTACAGGAATTGAAACACAATTGAAAAAATCCTTTGAATGAGGAAGATTATTAGGCTCTATTACCAATAGGCTCATGTTATGTTTGCAAGAGAGAGAGGGGGCAGGGTGGAAGGAGGGCGGGCACAGAGAGTAAGAGAGGGAGAGATATGAAGATAAAGATAGAGAGGAAGAGACAGAGAAATATATAGGAAGAGGATAAATAGAGAGACATAGATGGTGAGATAGAGTGATAGAGAGAGAGATATATGAAGATATATATAGAGAGGGGGAGAGATAGAGAGAAACAAAGAGATGGAAAAACATAGACAAGTAGTGATAGAGATATAGAGGGGGAGATAGAGAGAGAGAAAGAGGGAGAGATAGAGATATTTGGGAAGATAAAGGAGATATAGATATATGGGAAGAGAAAGGAGAGAGAGGTAGAGATAGATAGTGGATAGGGAGGGAGTGAGGAAGGGATGGAGAGAAAGGGAGAGATATAGGTAGATGGGGGACAAAGGGAGAGAGATATGTAAAGGAGGAAGAGAGAGAAGGGATGGGAGAGAGAGAGAGGGAAAGATAGGTAGAGGAGGAGAGCGAAGAGGGGGTAGAGAGGGAGAGAAAGAAGAGGGCTAGAGAGGGAGAGATAGCTCAATGTATAGAAAGGGAGAGGGGGAAGTAGAGACATGGAGAGATACAGGTAGTAAATGATATATAGAGATAGAGAGGGATAAAGAAAGAGACAAAGAGATATAAAGATATATTGAGAAAGAAGAAGATAGAGGTAGAGAATGATATGGGTAGAAAGAGATAGAGAGGAGTGAGAGGGAGATAGGAGAGAGATAGAGATAGAGCAGGAGAGATGGAGTGAATGAATGAGGGGGAAATTTCTGATCAGTCACTATATATTCAAAGTTATTCAACCAAATGCCTCCATCTTTTATGCTTTGATGGATGTCCATATCCTATTCGAAAGCTCCCTTTTGGGCGCAGGTAGAGAGGATACTAGCAAAGGCAAATCTTCATAATGAAATAGAATATTGGGTTGGGTGATATTTGTTATACACTCTTCTAAGCTTGGAACCCAAGAACTTGTCTTACAAAAAAAAGAATGAATAATATTTATATGGGAGCACTGATAAAGTCAATATGAGTTCTAGACAATACATTCCCCAAGACAGCAGTCGCACACATTTCTTCTTCATGGATTTTGTCGCTAATAAAAAATACCAAAGTATATCAGCCTATCGGCGTAAGCATTGCACCTCATTGGTGGAAGTGCTAGTAATTATAACCTTAACCATAACCCTGAATATAATTATAATACTATTTTAATCTTAACCCTATTTATATCAATAATTCTAACACTAATTCTAAACCTAACAAGTTAACCCTATTTCTAAACCTAATGTTAAACCTATTTCTATTCTAATGATAATTGTAATCATAACCCTGGCCCTCACCCCATTCCTAACTACAACCCTAACATTAACATTAATTCTAACCCTAATGCTAATCCTAAACCAAATCCTAGTTGTAATCATAATTTATTTCTAACCCTAACCCTAACCTTAAAATTATATATAATTACATTGTTCACCCTAACCTTAATTTTAACCCTAATTCTCATCTTAAACTAATTCTAATCATAATCCTAAACATAGATAAACTTTAATTAAAATCTAACCTAAATTAATCATAACCCTAACCGTAACAATAACTTTGACTCCAAGATTTATCCTATAACCCTAACTCTAAACCTAGTTGAACCCTACCACTAATAATAACCCTTACCTAACATTAACCCTAACCATAACTAATCTCTAACCCTAACTATAATTGAACCCTAATCCCAACCTTAACTGAGCCCTAACCCTAACCTTAACCCATATTAAACCCTAACCCTAATATTGACCCCAAGATTTATTCTATAACCCTAACCCTAATTAAATGGTAACCCTAACACAACTTCAATCCTATCCCTTGTTCGTGCCCACAAAAGGATATCAAAATCATGGCAAAACCTATCCTGGGAATTGGACATTCCGACAGGCAACTAATACCTCTTCGTGGTCGTTCATTTACTTGTCAAAACAGGGAACGTATACTTTAAATGGAGCGGCACTATATGTGCACTAAGAACCGGTTTCAGTCACAACCTATTAAAAATAAATACTTGGAAAGAAATTCTACCTATGCTACAGGAAGGTAATGCAAAGTTTTCTTAACTCAACCATAATCTAACCAAAGCAGAAATCATAATAGCTACAATTGAGAGACAAACTATCAACTGGCCTTATGCTGTAGGAACAGTATAAGACTAAGCTTGTGTTGAAACTTCTAAAATGAAATCTAACTTGAATTAACAAAGGATAAACAACTACTCTCCTACAAATACTTACTAAGTGGGCCCCCTTAACAAGCATCAACTAATTTACACAGAAGATTGTGCTCATAACTCCAACTTTTATTCATAACGTGAAATCATTTACATTGATTGTTCTACTTTAGAAAACTAACAAAAACTTTGATTCATATTATAACTCTAACTCTTACATAATCTGCTTCTCTATCTATCTCCTTCTTCTGGTAGTTCACCCGCACAGGAGGAACACTTATCTAAATCAGGAAAAAAACTAACTAACTAACCCTAACAGAGAAAGACATGGATGTAAAATGTATCCCAAAATCGAGGAACAGACTTCATAAATGATTTTATCCGTTCAACCCAATGCAAAGAGAATCTAGCACTCCACTCTTTCTAGATTAACTAACATACAAAATCTTTCCCAACAGTTTCGGTCAAGGAGTCTTTGCCAGAGCTTCCTCGAAGTCATGCAGGAAATGGACTTTACTGCAAGGCCGAGATCAGTTGCGCTTGACTCGATCATACTTTCTTCAACAACCTGCGAAACACAAGGTAACAGATGCGAAAGAAAAGGCGCATGGCACATACAAAATATGCATTCATTAATCACATATTTAAATCTATTTCATCATTCAAAAACTACATGCATTATACCAATCATTTGGGGAGTCAAATAGGGTAATAAATATAGACATGTCAACATGATAGGCTACAGGAACATGAAAGTGTATTGCTACAGGATATCCCCCAATAAAAGGTTTCTTAAAGAGTTAAACAACAATGAACATCAAAAGTAATGGTATTAAAAGTACACCATGATATCCAAATTATGAGCATATTTTGGGCTCATCATTTGCCCCCTACTTAACCCAATGCTGGTCCTCCAGCATTAAACTTCCTGGTGGTCTCTCTAAAATCAGTGGTTGAGGCATGACCCTAAAATGGAATTCTAAATTTGTAATAAAATCCTCTAAAACTCTGCCACCTTTCATACCTACGAGCTTTTGTATCTTCATTAATATTTGTAGCCTGGTAGGGATAAAGGGGCCACATTAGCACAGGAGGTTTAAATGTCAGTGGCAACCACAATTCAAACCTCTTTTGAAGGCCCAACTGTATGTATTTGCTTGATCGTTTAAGAGCTATCGTAAAATTTAGGGGACTGTGAGGCTCATACCTTCTTAACCCAACAGTTAATCTCTCCCACCTCTTTTCAATTCTAAAGTATGATAGTCTCCAAAATGAGTATGTTTGTTCTTGAAACTCATCATATCCCTGCTTTCTGAGATCTAATATTTTCATCCTGGCTATATCATTATTAAAGCCATATGCCATAGTAAGCCAGGTTTTCAACATTGTATGGGGGTCTAAACTCTCAGGGCGCAATGGAACAGGCTCATGCCTTTTGGCTTCTTCGTATGTTTTCCATTGCCTGCCATAATTTGCTTCATTTTCTGCCCAAGACATAAGTGATCTCAAATGGATGTTGCCAATATACATAAGCTGATTCCACTTTATTTCAAATGGAATTATAAAGCCATGTAAATAGAATTCACACAAAGAATTTCTTAGCCAATTAGGAGCTGCCTGGTATGCATCGTAGAATTCTTTAGCAGTGTGAAGAATAGGATCTTGATTTCTGGAAATTCTAATTAGTTGGAACCACAAGAATTGTTCCTTGAGGCATAGAGCATAAATTCTCGGTGGTGGTCTGCATTCCATAATCTGACCAGTTACCTTCAACATTTCATCCATTTTCTCCTTTAACTCCTGAATTTCCTATTTCTGCCTTTCAATTTCCTTTTTCAGTTTCTTCTTTTCTTCCTCCCATAGACTTTGTTGCATTTTAGTCTTGGCTAGGTGGTGGAAACTCAGGGTTTGCAATGTAACCGGTCTCCATGTAGCTTTGAAATGTTCCAAAAATTCAATTAAAAATGTCTTTTTGTAGACAACAATGGCTTGACAAGTTGCAGGGGGAAATGAGGCCTCATTGGCCACTTCCAATTGTTCAGCCTGTTCTTCCTCTTGTTGTAGGATGAATTCATGTTGCTACAGTGGAGAAGACTGTGCTTCCTCTGAAATCTGCATAGCCGCAGCAGCCAAGTCATCGAGACTTGGTACCCCCCTTTCATTATGCTCAACTTCCCTTGTCTTAACTTGTTCTTCTTCAGGAATAACAAATGAACTATGTGCAGCAATCTCAGACACATTCTGAGAAACATCATATTCAGACTCAACAGATTCTTCTAAAATTATAATAACTTTAGGTTGAGGTGAAGCAGGTGATACTTTACATTGCTTTCTTGTGGAAACTCTTCTTGGAAATGTTGCGGCTGCCAGAGGTGCTCTCGTAGCCTTCTTCTTTTTGAATTGCCTAGAAGGTTCTACATTGTTAGAGGATGATGGTGAACTAGTGACGGTGATAGGTGTTGCTATAGGAGAAACTGCTACAGGGGAAGATGTTGTAGAAGAGTGTTCCCTTTTCTAAGAACGAGGGTCAGATTCTAGGGTTTGTTCCACCCTAGATGACTCCTGCCTTTGTTTTTCCTCTTTCTCTTCTACTGGCAGCCCTAGTTTGCACCCGGGCAGAGGACTCTGGTGTGAGAGCTGCAGGACTAGGTGCTACAGGAGCAGATGACCCTTGCCCTATTCTGCTACTGGTAGACGCCATTTCCTCTTCCTTTTTATGAGGTTGTGGGGTAAGTGCCCTAGGGGGTTCTGGACATTGTAGGCTCTTCTGGGCAACAAATTCTTGCCAGGAAAGAGGTGATACATCTCTCAAAGAGTGTTCAATCAACAATTTTATAAGGCCATGGTGAGCAATAGAATTATCCTTCCCCTATTGGGTTCCGTGGGTACATTGTTCCAGAAATTTTAACAAAAAGTTTGAAACATTAACAGCTAACCCATGCCTCATATCACTTAGCAATTTGAAGTGGTAAGAATGCAAGTAAGAAAAATGTCCTTCACATGTTAAATACCTGATTATGAAATCAGCGTATTCTGGATGTGGAGGAGGCAACGACACTCGCTTGCATCCTTGCTTAGATACCTCGAAAGGTCCATCAGTGGGTATTGTAAATTCTACCCTTACAGAGACAACATCCGAAGAAAAATTCTCTCCAACGAATGGAAGCTCGGTTACCTCTACAATTCTTTCTTCAGTTACAACAATTGTTAGGCCCCATACTATAGCCTCCCCTTCAGAAAAGGTTCTCAAAAAAATTTCTGCAGCCTCCTCATTAAAAGCATCTAAACTCAAAAAGTAATTCAGCCAACCACAGAGGCTAAATGCTTGGACTGTTTGAGGATTTTGCATTAATAACTCATGAGCAACAAGCTCATGTCTTACCAGCTGACTACCCATGTTCACAGTTTTTCCTTAGCTGAACTCAACTCTTTTCTAAAAATTCAAAAATTTCCCTTTCTAAACTCAGGTTCTTTTCTATCCCGCCGTCACTTTTTTCTTCTTTTCCAAAAATGAACTTCTTGAACAAGCAGTTTTAATTGTAATTTACAATGAAAAACATGCAATGAAAAAGACATGCGATCATATTTGGAAAGTACTAGAAAATAATAAAGAAAGATTATCTGAGCAGTTGTAACAGCGGTGAAAGGATAGGTTTGAAAAGTGGATTATCCCACCCCCTACTTAAAGTATGACATGTGTCCACACATGTACTAAGGAATAGGTGGAGATCGGGTAATAATGACTGATACAGACATTGCAGTAAATGAATAAAATAAAATAAATCAAAAATACGATAACAAAAGATATTATGTACCTTTCATTAAATGCTTGTACGTGCTGAGAAAGATGACTGCTTCGACATGAGATGACAGTTGGGAATGAAATTATAATTAAGGGTGGTGTGGATGAATGAGGTGGATGGGTGATGTGGACGGACGTGATGAATGGATGGAATGGATGGATGGTACGGAAGATAAAGAAGTGAAATGTGGCAACAAGTGGGAATGAAAAAAAAGGGTTTCTTTAAAAATGAAACCTTTATTATGAGCATGCATTACAAAATTATGGCAAAGCTATAGGAGAAAGGCTAAAGCCTTCGGTTGTAGGAGGATTAGTGGCAGGATCTTGAATGAACTCCTGCATGAATTCTTCTTTTGAGAGTGGTTTATGGCACAACCAGAGGTGGTGTTCATTAACTAACAGCTTGAATCTAACAGGATCAATTGTAACAAGTTGCATTGAACCATTAGCAAATACATTCTCAATTTCATACGAACCCAACCATCTGGTTTGTAATTTTCCTGGACTGTCCTTATATCATGAGTCATGTAAAGCAGAGTCCAATCTCCTACTTTGAATTTCTTTTCCTTAATGTATTTATCATGCCACCTTATTCTCTGATTTTGTATTATCTCAGTGTGTTGCAGGACATTCTTTCAGAGCTCATCCAGAGCATTGAGCTACATGATTCTGTCCTTTTGTGCATTTGTTAAATCCATGTCCATCTCTAATGTTGTTCTTAGAGTCTTATGTTCAAATTCTATTGGCATCACAGCTTTTTTACCATACACCATTTCAAAAGGTGTATATCCTGTAGCAGTCCTCCAAGTAGTACAGTAGGCCCATATAGCTTCTGGTAACCTTGTGGCCCATTCCTTCCTATACAAATATACAGTTTTAGTCAAAATGGTGTCTATGTCCCTATTGGTGACCTCAACCTGGCCATTGGCCTGGGGGTGATAAGGAGTTGATTTCCTGTGCCGTATATTGTATTCATTGACTAAAGTTGTGATAAGTGTAGAAGTAAATTGTGCTCCTTGATTTGTTACTATTTCCCTAGGGACACCAAACCAAGTAAATATTTCCTCATAGAGGAATTTAGCCACTTTATTATCCCTAGCATGCTTCATAGACTTAGCCTCTACCCATTTTGTGACATAATCTGTGCATACAAGGATGTAGGACTTACCATTGGAAGGTAGATCAATTGGTCTTACAAAATCCAGTCCCCACTTGTCGAAGCGTGCAACTACAATTTGTGGAAATAGAGGCATCTCATCAGATCGAGTTGGTCTTCCCATCCTTTGGCATCTGTCACATCTCCTGGTATATTTGGCTGCATCTCTATGCAAAGTTGGCCAATAGTAACCAGTATTTAAAATTTTCATCGCTGTGTTTTTGGTAGCAAAATTTCCACCACACAGCTCATCATGGCTTGCATGCAGTATATCATGAGTGTCCTCCTCTAATACACATCTCATAACTTGATCTGGCCCTGTATAAAACATGCAATCTGCAATCCAAGAAAAGTTAAAGCTTTTCTCTACCAATAATCTCTTTTCCTTAGGGGAGAATTGAGGAGGAGTTCTTCTTGTTGCTAGATAATTTGCTATATTAGCATACCATGGGTGAATAACCTTGATTGCAAATAGGTGCTCATCAGGAAAGGAGTCTTCAATAAGTGCAGAATCATCTTGCCTTTGAATTCTAGAGAGGAAATCAACAACCACGTTGGCTTTACCTAGCTTGTCCACAATTGTAATATCAAATTCCTGCATTAGCAATAACCATCTTGCCAGTCTCCCAGATATTGAGGCTTTGTTCATGAGATACTGGATTGCGGCATGATCAGTATGCACAAATATCTAATAACCAGTGATATAATGCCTGAATTTATTGAGGGCGTAGATGATTGCCAACATTTCTTTTTTTGTAACAGTGTAGTTTAATTCAGCCCCTTGCAGATTTTTACTTATGTAATAGAGTGCATGTTCTATTGAACCATCCTTCTGCCCTAACACTGCGCCAATGGCATAATCCGATGCATCGGTATGAATATGAAATGGAAGTGACCAATCAGGTCCTTTCAGAACAGGTTCCTGTGTAAGGGTGACTTTTAAGTCAAGGAATTTTTTTCACATTCCTCTGTCCAAGAAAAATATGCATCTTTCTTCAGTAGACTATATAAGGGGCATGTTGTTTGGCTGAAGTCCTTGATGAATCTTTTTTAGTATCTAGCATAACCTAGAAATCTCCGTACCTCTTTCTGCTTAGCAAGAGAGGGTAGCTTAAAGATGACCTCAATCTTAGCAGGATCAACCTGAATTCCTGCAGTAGAAATATAGTGACCAAGCACTGTTCCCTCTTGCATCATCATGAAGCACTTTTGACTATTCAGTGATAGGTTGTGATCTTCACATCTCTGTAGTACTTTCTCCAAGTTGGCTTGAGCTTCCTCAAATGTCGTACCATAAACAGTAAATTTATCCATGTATATTTTCATGCAATCATATGAGATGTCTAAGAAGATACTTATGACTACCCTCTGGAAAGTTGCAGGAGCATTACAGAGACCAAAAGGAAAAACTGAATAGGAAAATGTTCCCCAAGGGCATGTAAAAGTAGTATTTTCTTGATCCTCAAGAGCAATCTTGATTTGATTGTACCCACTGAAGCCATCTAAGAATGAGAAGTACTTTTTCCCAGCTAAATTATCTAGAGAACTTGATCAATGAATGGAAGAGGAAAGTAATCTTTCTTTGTTGCCAAGTTGAGCTCTCTGTAATCTACACATACCCTCCATTTTCCTCCTTTCTTAGGAGCAATGACCAATGGGGAAACCCACTAACTATCAGAGATTGGGTAGATAAAGCTAGCTGCTAACATTTTCTGCAATTCTTCTTTAACAATTTCTCTCAAAGCTGGATTAATTCTTCTTTGAGGTTGCTTAATAGGTTTGAAGTCATTGTTAATATATATGTGATGTGTACAGATTTTTGGGTCTAAACCCTTCCTATCCCCATAGTCCCATGAAAAATCTCTTTTGTGGGCTTGCAACATTGTGGCTAGGGCAGTTTGTTGAGACGGAGGCAACTTATTATTATATGTAGACAGTGGCCTGAAGATACTTCTATATGTTTGGTGAGATCATTTATTGAGGTTGCTAATAAAGGTGGTGTATGTATATCACATAATAGCAAATCATGATGGCTCTCAGGATCCAGTTACTGCAGGAAGCATTGCTGAGAACGACTGTCCAAAACAGATGGGCTATTCAAACCAGAACTAAACTGCAAAATGTGTAGAAGTGGGTTATCTTCACTCTAAAGCTGGGAAAATGGATCAGTTTGTAGCATCATTAATTGAGCTAATGAATTGAATTCTTTAGATTCCTCTCTTAGATCTGGCCAAACTGGTTGAGACAAATCTGGTAGAGGTTGTGCAGGTGGGTATAAAGCCAATTTCTTTCTTGACTGACCATCAGAAATTGTCATGTCTCCTGAATGGCATCCTATAAGGGCATCAGCTGTAGCTAACCAGGGTTTTCCTAAGATAATAGGATATCCTCCTAAGGTTTCCTTAGTGGACAATATGGTGAAATCAGCAGGGTATTCCCAAGATTCAAGGGTGACAATGACATCTTCTATCACTCCATCAGGTGTAACCGTGTAACTATCAGCAAGTAGCAGGATAATTGGTGTAAACCGAATGTTTGGAATATTCAAACACTCTATAGTGTGCTTGGTCATCACATTAATGGCTACACCAAGGTCAACCAAAATATTTCTTACTACTTAACCATTGATATTTATTTTTACTATAGGACTTCCAGGATTAGTATATTTTGGAATGACAAACTTCCCCAACATAATATTGGCTAACTATCCTAGGACATGGATAGTTTGGGGATCATTTTTCTTTCTTCCTTGTTTCTTTAAACAAGCCTCTTTAATGGCTTTTCCATAAACTGGAACATCTTTAATAGCTTGAAAAAGAGGAATTTGAACTTGTACATTCTTTAGCTACTCCAAAATATCAAAACTAGGCTCTTCAATGGTCTTGGGTGTAGTAATTTGCAATCTCTGAGGAAAATGTGGTGTAGCCTGAGGCTGCAGGATAGGTTCCTTAGAGGCAGTAGCTGATACAAGTATATCTTCTGTATGATCAGTAGGTTGTTCAGCAGTAGAGTCTGGAATCTCTATAATTACAGGTGGCTATGGAGTAGGGAGAGTGATTCCAGACCTAAGATCCAGATATCATTGATATTCAGGGCATAAGCTAGATATTGGTTGACTTCTGTAGAATACATAGGTTGTTGTTGCTGCTGCTTATTATTAGGATTTGGTAATGGTTGAGCAGGGATAGGTGTTTGTTTTGAAGGGCCAGTATTTGTTGCAGGTGCTGCATGAGGAGGCATAAGGGCTGGAGGTTGTGGCTGCTAAGACTGCAGGAATCTAGGGGGTTGGTTCTGCCATTGCTGAGAACCTCTCCATTGAGGGTTCTGCTACCAGTTACCTGGAGGTGGAGTCCATTGTCCTTGTGGGTGCTGCCAACCTCCTTGAGGGGGTTGCCATTAAGGGCTCTAATAGCTAGGCCAGTATGGTTGAGGGGCATTCCAAGGTGGAGATGGGCCATATGTAGGTTTCCATTGGTTATTATAATTAGAGTAAGGATTACCAAAAGTTAAAGGATTTTGAGGCATACCTTGTCTTGGAGCCCATGGTCTCCTTTGTGCAACAAAGAAGACTTGGTCATCATCAGCTTCTATCATCTTAAAATTAGTAGGTAATTGCTTAGCCTCCATGTTGGCCACCAACTTGCATCTGCAGTCACTTTTCTTCTGTCTACAATGTGGACAGAACTCAGCCAAGATTGCCTCAGCCTCTGCATGTTTCTTGTGAGCTTGCATGGTATCCAACTGTGTAGCCATGTTGTTTATGATGTCTTGCTTGAAATCAGACAGCAAATTTGTGGTTTCCATCTAGGAAACCCCACTGGAAGGAGACTTTCCCACTGTAGCTTGATGACCTCTACCCTTCTTCACATTTGTTCAGGAGTAATTGAAACATATCTTCATGAGATCATCCCAAGATGCTTGAGTGATATCTCTGCCTCCCATCAGGTCCAAAGCATCTATACAAGTATTATTGATTCCCCTTAGAAAAAGTAATTTATGAGATTCTTCATTAAGAGTGTGGTTAGAATTCTTTTTTAGAGAAAACAAGAATCTTGATATATAATCCTCCAGACTTTCATCTTCCTTCTGTTGAATTCTGAATATATCATCACCTTTACTACGACTCTTACAATATTTCTTGTATTTCTCAAGAAATTTTGTTTGCATGGCTACCCAACTATCAACAACACCCCTTCCCAAACTCATAAACCATTTGAGAGCTCCCTCCTTCAAGGTAGCAAGAAATAATTTCAGTTTGTGAGCATCTGAAGTGTAGTCATAACTGCGACAGAGGATATCAAACTTGAACAAGAAGGTCTCTAGGTCTTCTGTAACTAAGCCATAGAACTTGGAAAGTAATGAAGAAGGAATATTCTTAAGGTTGTCATTGTTTTGTTGAGCAATAATGGGGAATTCAAAAGTAGGAGGTTGATTAGGTGGATTACATTCCATGTTCACTTGATCAAGTATAGAAGCAAATGGATTTTCTTTAGGTTCTTTGTCAAATGGGCCGAATAGCAAGTCAACACACAAATCTTCGGTAAATGGTTCAATATCTAAGTCTCCTTCATCCTCAAATAGGCTATAAGCTAGTTCAGTTTTCTTAGCAATGGATGGCAGGTTAGGGAGAAATCTTCCCTGAGCGTCTCTTCTTCTCTGCATGCAACAAAAATGGATGGTATTTTAAAAGATTTTGAAAATACTTGAACAACTGACTAAACTACTACTAACAATGACTATAGTAGGTTCTTAGATTGACACCATCCTCGGCAACGGCGCCAAAAATGTTCATACCCACAAAACGATATGAAAATTATGGCAAAACCTATCCTGGGAATTGAACATTCCAGTAGGCAACTAATACCTCTTCATGGTCGTTCATTTACTTGTCAAACCAGCGAACATATACTTTAAATGGAGCGGCACTATATGTGTACTAAGAACTGGTTTCAGTCACAACCTATTAAAAATAAATACTTGGAAAGAAATTCTACCTATGCTACAGGAAGGTAATGCAAAGTTTTCTTAACTCAACCATAATCTAACCAAAGCAGAAATCATAATAGCTACAATTGAGAGACAAACTATCAACTGGCCTTATGCTGCAAGAACAAACACAGGGATGGATTCCCGATGCTGCAGGAACAGTATAAGACTAAGCTTGTGTTGAAACTTCTAAAATGAAATCTAACTTGAATTAACAAAGGATAAACAACTACTCTCCTACAAATACTTACTAAGTGGGCCCCCTTAACAAGCATCAACTAATTTACACAGAAGATTGTGCTCATAACTCCATCAACTTTTATTCATAATGTGAAATCATTTACATTGATTGTTCTGCTTTAGAAAACTAACAAAAACTCTGATTCATATTATAACTCTAACTCTTACATAATCTGCTTCTCTATCTATCTCCTTCTTCTGGTAGTTCACCCGCGCAAGAGGAACACTTATTTAAATCAGGAAAACAACTAACTAACTAACCCTAACAGAGAAAGACGTGGATGTAAAATGTATCCCGAAATCGAGGAACATACTTCATAAATGAGTTTATCTGTTCAACCCAATCTAGAGAGAATCTAGCACTCCACTCTTTCCAGATTAACTAACATTCAAAAATTTTCCCAACAGTTTCAGTCAAAGAGTCTTTGCCAGAGCTTCCTCGAAGTTGTGCAGGAAATGGACTTTACTACAAGGCTGAGATCAGTTGTGCTTGACTTGATCATACTTTCTTCAACAACTTGTGAAACACAAGGTAACAAATGCAAAAGAAAAGGCACATGGCACATACACAATATCCATTCATTAATCACATATTTAAATCTATTTCATCATTCAAAAACTACATGCATTATACCAGTGATTTGGGGAGTCAAACAGGGTAATAAATATAGACATGTCAACATGATAGGCTGCAGGAACATGAAAGTGTATTGCTATAGGATATCCCCCAATAAAAGGTTTCTTAAAGAGTTAAACAACCATGAACAACAAAAGTAAAGGTATTAAAAGTACACCATGATATCCAAATTATGAGCATATTTTGGGCTCATCATCCCTAATTTTTCATTTAACCCTAACTTAACTTTAACCCTATCCCTCTCTGCCTCTCTATCCATTTACCTACCTCTCCCTCTCTACTTATTTCTGTCCCTTTACTTTACTCTACCTCTATCTCTCTCTCCTCTATCTCCATTTCTTCTCCCCCTATATATATATATATCCCTCTCTACACCTCTCTCATATATCTAGCTCTGTCTATGTAACTATCTCTCTTCATTTATCTTGCCATTATATATTTCTCTAGTTTTATCCTAAAGGAAGTTTTATTTTTATTTTCATTTTAGTGAACCCAATCAATCCATTGCAACCAAGTTTTCTTCTAGGGTTTCTTATTCATATAATGGTTTCTCAATTTTATATTTGAAACTCTTTGCATGACTATTTCTTCATTGATTTTACATTGTTACATATTTTTCTATTATCTTTATCCTAAAATCCTTTTATTTACCCTACCTATCCTTGACAACAACATTAAGATTGCACTTGAAGATATTTGATACATCAATAATACTCCTAATTTTTCAATATGAAAGTGTGACTATGGGTTTTTTTTTCTTGTTTTGTTTATTATATGAATTATTTATCGTCATAATCTTTCATTGAATGAGCTACATCAAGTCCATAAGTACATGGATTCATCCTTTGATTTTGGACTTCACCCTACATGATGTTTTTTGTTATTCTTCTTCTCACTTAGTTTATCTTCATATTCTTTACACCTTTATAGTATCTAATGACTAAAATATTGAAAATACCTTGGTAGATTTACCATTATGTCATAAGGGAACACATGTTCTTCTAGGTCAAATTGGGGGAAAGTGTGCATAATATCAAAGACAACAATAAATACTTCAATTATGATTTATTAAAAAATTTACTATCCTTAGTAAAAAATATAAGTTTCATTATTGATTATTCTTTTAATGTTTCATGTATTTTGAGATAGTTGTTACAAAAAAGTCACCAAAAAATAACTTCATGCATAAAAGTTGTGAGCATTTTGATGTTTAAAAAATAAATGATCAATTTCACATTATTATAATCAATTTTTGGTGCATAATATATAAAATCTATCTATTCCATTGTGTAGATATCAAAATTACTTTTTCAATGCATATAAATAATCAAAATTTTGATCAGTAATGCAAAAGTTATGCCCATTATATTAAAGAGTCTTTTTAGGCTTTTCAAAATGGATATCATTATTCTAACATAAATTTTTTCCTTGCTTTTTTTCTTTGGAAATATTTGAAATTAGGTTTGAGATTCTCAACCCTAAATAGTCAACTGATCCAATGTGTTTAGAGGTTTTATCCTCTTTTTAGAACTTCACCCTTCATGCTAACAAGTTTTTTTGAACCAAATTTGATGAAATGAAAAGAGTTTATTTAGGAAATTGTCAGTTAAATTCTATCAATATAAAATATGTTGCATTTATAATTTAATAGATAATTATTATTAAAAAATTGCCTTGACTATGTCTAAAGTCCTAATTGGTTGACTAATTGAAAAACATCCATAACTTTAAAATCATTTCACTTTTTTCAAATCCAAAATATGTGTCACAGTCTATGCTTCAGTAGCTATAGGTTAATAAAATTTTTAATTTCATATTATTTTGACCAATACAGGTGAGCCAAAAGTTTATTTTTTAATATTTTAAAAAATTATTAGTAAATAAATCATAACTAATTATTTACTTACAAAAATGTGTGTCACATCTAGGCATGTGTTCTTTTTTTATATTTAAAGATTTGAAAAAAATCTTATACTTAGGTTGGTCATAATGACACCTACTTTTTTCTCAAAAAATATAATAGCATTTCATTAAGAATTTAAAATTTCATCGAATAAATATACATTTTTCCAAAAAAAATATCTAAGCCTACAAACTACATTCATTTTACTAAAATTTCTATTGCTACATGTTTTCCTGATTATTTTAATAACCTATTCAATTTTTTGTGTGAAGTTTCTTAATTCAATTTTTTTTGTATTTTCATCTTGAAAAGTGTGTAATTTTACTTCCTAGTTCATTTATTTTGCCTCCATCTAGTCTACTATTTGTGTTATTAGTATTTGAAAGACATTTGAAAGGATGTCATATCACTCAAGAACATGCTCTCCTAGTTCAACCCTCATAAAATGGACTAGCTTTATTATCATGCCAATGATAAAAAATAAAAAGGATCAGCTATAGAAATGCTTCCAAGATAAGTATGTAAATCTAAGCTCAATTTAGGTACTCTAACGTAAGTGTTCCTTGAAGGCTCCTTAAATGTGTGATATTTCATTGATATTTTATGATAATAAAGGAGTGTAATTAAATTTCATTATATATAAGGACATAGCAACAAATCATATAAATATGTGTTTAGTTAGCTCAAGGAGAGAAAAAATGGTGATAGTTGAAAAGTTTTGAGTTTATATTTAAAAATCAAGGGTGAGATCCTTGGGTGTGAGATCATCCCCCTACCTATTAAAATCACCTAAGATGTGGAAATGGTCAAATCCATGTAGATTACAAATTTATGAGGATGGGTGCATGAGGAAGTAAACACATGATCTAAGTGAATATATTGCAATGCATGTGTACATTAAAAACAAAGTGGGTGGTTAAAAAGGAGTCTCATTTAACTTTTAGATGATTTAAAAGATAATGTTTTATATTAAAAAAAATGGATAAGATACGTCCCCAAAGTCAAAACAAGACCAAGTCCAAATGATAACAAGTCATCGTGACAAGATTATATCACTGACTTTTAGACAGTGTGTGCACCCTCCTTAGATGCACACACTAAAGCGTATTGAGCATACACTAAAGAAATGACCAGTTCTAACCAAGAACACCATACCCTCAAGACATTTACATTAGACTTTAGTGTTTAATCTAGAACCTAATTTTTTTATTACTTTCTTTGAAGATGAATGTCGCACTCTATTTTAATTTAGATAATATACTTAAACAACCCCTGGTGCAGTTTTGGCTTTGTTATTACTCCAGTATCATTATCAATCCCACACACATAAGAGGATGTAAATTACCAATATGGGCGCTCTCAGACAATTGATGCACGACAATGAAATCAAGATATTTTTGAAGGCAAAAAACATCGCACATAGTATAACCTAAAATTGTAGAGAAACTATCAAGAAATTTCATCTCAAAATAACTACCGTCGTTTTCTTACAACGAGAACAGCACGGTGGAAAACTGTGGCCTCAATTTGAACTTGTCAAGAGTCATTAGTTTTGCAGAAATAAAAAACATTTATAGATTTCGGTTGAAAGGAATGCTTGTAGCTTCCAGTCACTCTAAATATTGTGGTTATGGTATTAATTCTTTTATGTGCAATTCAAATATCATATATACGACTGACAAGTCAGTTGACCATAACATATCTGTAATCTAAATTCTTTCACATCAATCGGTGATGCAGTGAACGATCCGTCTGGTAAAACTGGAATTATGGAATACTTATATTTCCTGACCTTATGAACTACCATTCAATTTCGCTGCAATTGCACACCCCTGAACTATTCGTTCTCAAAGACTTTTTGAGTGGGAGAAACTTCAGCACTATTGAATAAAATGGTATTTGAAATTTCCATCACGTTAAGAATTGTCATATGATGATGCATTGCAGTTTGGCCAGGATTATTCAAACTTCGACTTTTCTCCTGAAGAAGTGTCAGATGCTAATATGAAAATTACAATTTTTCCGTTTTTGGGACATGATCTGGTTGAGTGATGCTGGCGAGACACTCCTCTAATATTAAGGGGAGAAGGGGAGACTAGATCTCGTGACTTCTTTGCCTACAAGAAGATGCTTTAGCCAATCGAACTAAGCCCCTCAACAAATAATCTCCAAATAATTAGTAATACTTATTTTTACATATTATAATATTTAAATATTAAATCAAATAGTCAAAGATGATTTTATATTTCAGTCATATTTAATAATTATTTTTGACTATTAATTATTTGTATATAGAAGATCTAAAATTATCTATAATTGACTGAATACTAGCAATGCATAAAGTCTATCACTTATCTATTGTGAAATAGATTTTTTTAGACTTTGTAATTTTATAGTTCTTTATTTCTATTTAAATATTACTTTTCAATAGTCAATAGACATCTTATATCTTATCTTTAAGTCTATAATTGACTGAGTCGTAGTCATGGATAAAGTCTATCACTTATTTATTATGAAATAGATTTTTATAGACTTTGTATTTTTACAATTCTATGTTTCTATTTAAATATTACACTCTTCAATAGTCAATAGATATCTTATATCTTATCTCTATTTCAAATAGTAAATAATTGTTTTATTTTTATTGATCATAATTTACTTTTGATCATTTAAAAATATTATTTTTAACTCTACTTTCACAAAAAAAAATTCACAACCTCATATTTATAAAAATTGTAGCCTATAAAAAAACAACTTTATTTGAACATGTAAAAAAGGTTGCTTTATTAAAGCAAATTTGTTAAGGCTAGGACAACAAATATGAATATGAATAATTTTAAAATAGATGCACAACCTTAACATGTATATTGTTTTCAATTTTGTAAGCCACCATGACTTAGTGTTGGTTAGGTGGTGTCTCTTACGTTGTAATACTCTATTTCCTATAGTTTTGTTGTTGTTTTGTTTGGTTGTTTTTGTTGTCTGGTTGTGCTTATTTCCATATCTTTCTCCTTGTACAAGGGTCAAAGCCCTTTCAAAATCCTGTTTTTCTATCAAAAACATATATATATATATAGTTTTACCATGATATTAAACATAATGCCAATAGAATTCCTTCTAGATAATTTTTATACAAGATACTTAGCTAGGATAATGGAGAAAATATGACATTTTAATATTGAAATTAAGTTAAAAGCTTAAAGATTATACATTTGACTATTCCTTATTTATAAGGACATAATTTTAAATTTAGAATAAATGTGGATGACAATGTAAGGATGTAGTTATCTAGCATGTATGTGTTAGAATTGTGAAACAAACATAAAACCACGAGCCATAGGATCAAACAACAAACAAAGGCACATTCCTTGCAAGAGATCTGCAAACAATATATGTAATATTCTTCAACAAGAAAAAGATACAGAAGAGACTTTCAAGAAGATATGAAAGCTCCAGATAATATCAAAGAGATAATTACAATGAGGGTTGAGTGCTTATAAGAGCAAAACCCTAAATGAGAAAGGGATTAGATCATGACAAGTGTCAACATCACATTAGATGAGACATAATGATCTAATATTAGTTCAACTAATAAAGCATTAAAACACTCCTAAGTTTAGCTTAAGTGCACGAGAATAAATTAGACTAATAATTAGTTAAAGAGTAATTAATTATTAGCTAATGCATGATTCCTTTAACAATATGGTATTGAATGTTCATTCTCATTAAATTTGTAAACAATTTTTTTGGTTTGTACATTGTGCAAATGATGATTGGTTCCCTGGATTTTTGTTGATTTATCATGTTCTTATTCATTCTTACAAAATTGAATTCATGTCAGAATGATGAAAGAATAATTAATATTATATAAAGATTTTAAGGAATAAATTATAGAATGATAAAAGAATAATTTAATGATTATTATCATATGTAAATATTTTTTTAATGATACATATAAAATTTGGATTGAAACAATAATTAATTATATATTTTAATGGTGAAATATGTATGTTCATGTCAATTTACATTAATATAGCATTCATTTTGGCATGATGTTTTAATAAGATTACATATTAACAGGTAAAAACACAAAGTTGTGTCACACTTTTAGCCAAATATATATTTTTGACTGAAATATTTTTGGCCAGAATTGTTTCGGCCGAATAAGTTTCAACCAAAACCACGTCGCTTGTATGTGGCACACAAGGTTTTGGCTGAATCTAAAAAAAATAAAATTCCCTTTGCTATTTTCAAATTGGCTTAAATTGGCTTATTTTATTGTGTGTGATTTCTATAGAAAGGGTTTCGAATGAAACCCTTTCTATAGAAATTGTTTCTACCAAAACTATCTATGTGTCATCCTAGTTGGCAGCCAACTCAACTTTTTTAGAATTTTCTAAAAATTTCAACTTTAACTAAGTATTTCTTTAATCAGAATGATGTTTTTTTAAAAAGAAAAATACCCTTTTGTAGAGCTTGAAGTGGTGAATCGGAATATATAATTTTTTTTAATATTTTCATTAGTTTTAATATATTTTATTTTTAAAATAATGCAAGTAGGTTGTTAAAGTTAAAAAAGAGGCTGATTAGAAATTAAAAAAAATAGTAGAACATATTAAAAAAAATTAAAATATATATGGGACATAGAGGAGAGTCTTCTTCAAAATGGTATAATTTGTTTTTTGAAAATGATTAAAAAAATAGGCAATAGTTGATGGCCTTGAGTTCTGACAAGTTTGACTTTAAAACGTTATTATGAGAAATTTAGTATACATCAAATTTTATTTTATTTTTTCATGCACAAGATATTGAAGTTACCTATTTGGAAAAAAAAAAGAAGGAGAAATGAAGTTTTTTTCAATTTATTTTTTGACGGCCTATGAAGTCACTTTTTCTGAAATTTTTAGCACTCCAAAATTTGTTCTTAAATTGATAAAAAAGCAATGAAAACAATTTTTAAAAAATCTAAAAATTTACAGGAATAAACTTCATCAAAAGTTCTACATTTCATTAGTTTACATCATTTTGAAATTAAAAACATAAAGACCACTTTTATGTGGTCGAAGTTCATAATTTCTTTTTGCTCTTGGTCAATTCTTTTATAAAATGTGACACATAAATGTGCTTTTACCCTAAAAAATTATGGCACATATTTTACAAAATTGAGCTCATTTTCTTATCTTATTATTCATCTATTTACACACAATTTCACACTCCATGTCTATACATTATTCATATTTGCATGTATTTCTAGATATCCCTTATTTATTATGGTCTTAATTGCACCCATTTGGTACATTCATTATCCACCTTGATTTTAGCATCATTTCTTCTCAATCAATCTAATGAATATGAAATTAAAAATAATATTGTAGGTAAGTATTGTGCACTATTTATATCCTAAAGTTGAATAAACATGCATTTACATAATCTATTATTACATCATAATATTTAAAGGTATTTGATTGCACCATGTTGAACATTTTCATTAATACATTAAAATTAATCAAAACAAGTATAATAATTTTAAAATCATCTACATGTTTGAATATTATTGTCATTAATTATTTGTACAACCATAAATCTTGTATGCTTGGAATTGGCTTAGGAGAACATCTACCATGGTGATTTGGAAACCCTTGAAAATATGTTCTTAAATTCTACCACTTCTCATTGTTGGATAAAAAACAATGAATTGGATGCACTAGGAAGTGTAAGTGTGTACTATACACTATTTGAAGTATGTGATCGGGTTCACATGTGCAGAAGTGACCCAAACTCAGAGACCTAGCTTAGAATAAAGTACAAATATTTCCCTAAATCCAAGATGAAATACAAATAGAAGAAATCCATATTTTTGTGGCATAACAAAATTTAAATCTAAAACTATCTTTCTTTCTCACATTTAATTATTATAACTTTAATATTTAATATTTTTATTTCTTAATATTCATTAACCTCAACTTTTTATATAAATTAGTTTGATATAATGCTTACATTAATTAATCTAAATAAAAGATTTAGTTTAGAAAATTAATATTTTTACCCTTAAGAATATCTAAAAATTATAATTATTAGACAAAGAAAATTTGATATTAATATCAATTAAATATTAAAGTATTAAAATAATTATTTAAATCATTTTTATATAAATTTCCAATTTATGATGGAAAAACATACTTTACTTAAGTTAATTGAATAACATAATAAATAAATAATTTAGATAAATAAATTGAGATTGAGAATTATAATTATTTAATTGAATACAAAAAATTAAATGAATTTAAATTGAATATTTAGTTAAAAGATTAATCATGGAAATATGGTGTAATAGATGCTAGAAATTGATCTATTATGATCTTAGATTTCTGTGACTTATTTAGATAAATGTCTTAGATTATATCAATTGTTTATGTTATTTTATGGGTTAGATTTAAATCTAAAAATCTAATCATTATGAGAAAAATTTAATTGGCAATATATTGAAATTGTAACTTATAAATATAAAATTGGTAGAAGATTGACTATTAGATTTCATTCACTTTGATATTTGATATAAGTATTTGTAATGGTGGTTCTTAGGAACACCTTTAGGGAATATGATCAATTGTAGGGATAGTATTTTCCAATCATACCTCTAGTTGGATTAATATAATGATGATTAATCAAGATTGATGGCATTATGAGAGCATGCAATGGACCTAGGATTATGTGATTTGATAATAATAGATTATTTTGATTAGACATATAAAAAATTTAAACTCAAGATGTGTTCAATAATAATGCCTTGGGCTATCCAAGATTATTTCAAATTGATTTAATGAATGCCCATAAATATAAAACATATTACACAAATTAACACAAGCATTCACTAAGTAAAATCATAATAACAAGTGAAATGGTCAATAATAATTCAATTTATAGTTTCAATTTTAAAATTGTAAGGTTTGGATTATGATTATAAAAATATATTGGGTCAAGTATGCACCCATGGACTTGATCTACACCATCAAGTAGTAATACATAAATTAAGACCAATCTTCTAGGAAAGAGTGATGATAGTATTGGGATATGGATATGTCATGAACCTAATTTAAGTTAGAGTCTTCCATTTGTAAGATAATTATCGTATTTGGGATAGTTTATTCAAATTGGTCCAAAGAAATATGGGAAAATGACATGGGTTTATAATTTTCATCATTATATTTTCCCCTGTTCCTTGATATGTATGAAAAATACTTAGTGGATGGATGCTAAACTAAAATAATAGCCAACATATAAATCAAATATGTTATAAAGACTCAAAGGATATAGGTATTTGTAAAGTGATAAAGAGTTCTTAATTTTTTCTCACAATGAGTAGTCCATTGAAAATATGGAAAATATAAAAGAGCATATAATAGGTAACCATCTATCACATATTTCAAATAATAACTAAACATGTACCTTTTTTTATAAGGAACTATACTCAAAAAATTAAAAAGAAACAAGAAAAAGGTAAGAGATCTTGATTATTATAAGAAACTTGGTAATATTCAAACTATATATATAAATGTAAAGGAATGTGGAAAAGGCTCTAATAAAGTGGAAAAATTTAAAAGGCTATGAACAAAAAGATAAGGTCTTGAAGAACTTTGTATAAATAAAGGAGGTATACTTCTATATATGAAATGATAAAATGGATCTAGCCAAGTAGAATAGATTTAGAACAAACCCTACACACAGGAATGACCATAATCCTATCACCATAAAATAAAACTAAAAATAGAATGCTAGTGGCATATATGGTCCATCTAATTGGTTGCATATAAATAATGAAAGTAACTAGAGGGAGAGAAGGAAATATATAATCATGATAAGGTATGTAAATATGGTAGAATATAGCATCATATGATAAGTATCTAAAAATATAAGTAATATAATTGTGAAACATGTATAATAAGGAGACTGTGAATGTTTGCCTAACAAAGGTATAGATGACAAGATAAGGATAGTCATAAATTTTTGATAAGTATCATGTAGGCATAACCAAGTTGTAAATATGTGAGCACAAAAAGGATCATAACATGTAATGAAAAGATGTAAAAAAGATAATAATCATGAACATGTAATAATAGGTAGGGAAGGGGGCCTAGCTTGATTGGCTAAAGCATCATGTTGCAAGAAAGAGGTAATGAGGTCTAGTATCCCCCTCATCCATGTGGTATTGGAGGGTGTGTCATGCCAGTGTCACTAGTCATGTGAAAAAAATTTACCAAGCACAAGTTGCAGTTTATAAGGGGGCTACCCAAATCCTGCAATATAAAAAACACATGTAATAATAAGCACAAAATCATAACAAGAAATACTTGAAAACTAAACTGGTAAATATAGAACATAGGAAGCATGGGATCATACAAAATAACAAGGAATATGTAAAAGCCAAGGTGCTGAAAATGGTATATATGAGGACATAGAAAGAAAACGTATGTGAAAAATGTGTAGGTAAATGCATTAAAATTAGGGGTCAAAGTGACTATTTTTCTAGATAAAATCAAGAAAATTAAAACTTTAATAATTAGTTAAAGATGCATGTGCTCAAATTTGAAGATGTGATAATCTAATAAGAAATTAGTGTTTAAAATAGAGCGTGTAAACTATTAAAAAAAATCACAATGGTTGAGATTAAGAGTGTCAAATGTTGAAAGCCCATAAAGTGGCCCTATTTTTATCAAAAAAATATAACATAATTTTGGGTGTTCTCCCCCACTTTTTAGTTTCATTAATCATTTCATAAATACCTTTGGTGAAAATTTAGCTAAGATCATCTTATGCATTGAATGATAATGTAGCATCAATGAAACACCTATATGAGAAATGAAATATCATCAATATATATGTGATCATAATGGAAAGTATTTATATGTGAAAATCTATTATGAATATCCACATGGCTCACAAGAGATGCAAATTAATGATCATGTTTAACCACATCATGGATAGAAAAGGTTATCACATCAAAAAGAATTTTTCTCTATTGAATCATTGTGACATGTCAAAATGTTGATGATGTTTTCTGCACAGCAACAACTCAAACAAAATATGAAATCCTATCTCTCTTGAAAGGTAAATCTCTATTAGTAAGCCTCAAGAGATAACCCTAAGGTCTCTAATGTAAGGTCTTGACAATGCATAAATAGCTCAGTCATAAATGTGAAAATGTTGGTAATCACAAAGGGACCTTACTAAAAGCAAATATTGAATCTTGAACTTATCAGATTTGGAAATATAATGATACTTCAATACTAAATCTAACCCAAATGATGAAAGAAATAACAAAAGATTAGGGTTTTAGAGATATTACTAAATTTAACTATTCATAAGATTAACAATTTAAATGATGAAATACTTGAAATGGACCAATCCCTCATAAACTAATTCCTGCTTGACCAAGATAAATCTGCAATCTCACAAAAACAGTGCAATCTTCTAAGGTATTAATATTTTCAAATCATGAGCATTCACCCAAGACAACCCAATTGCAATTGAAATGAATAAATCTCCACAATTTAACTAAGCACAATGAATATAAAGTCTAGGCTAACTTTGCAAAGCAACCAACAATTAGCTAGCTGCGAAAATTAAGGACTAGGGATTGTTGCAAACACTTCAAGCATCAAACAATAAACACCATTGAATCATATCTAAATTTAAATCTAACATACATCTAATAACCTTGAGAAATTTAAAAGATAAAATCATAAGAACCATGCAAGATAAGTCAAGACAAAAGAGATCACCAGAAAATCACAATGTCTTCAATTGTATTGAATCATCGAATTTCAGCTACAATTCCAATGATCTATTACAGCACTTGCTCAGAAATTGACTAACTTCTACCTCTACTCTACTACCTAATTCGCTCTTGTATCAAACTGTCTCTATCTGTGTATGTGTTACAAATGAGGAAAATACCCAATTTATAGAAGACCCTAGAGCATGTCGGCCCAATTAGATTTTAGAATAGCAATTTTCCACAAAATAGGTTGGCCAAGAGAAATTTGAAATAAAATAAGATATGCATTAAATGCACAAACTCCATCCAGGTCGGCCTGGGATCTCTAATGCAACTCGATCAATATATCTAGCCCCTCGAGAAAAATACTCTCTAGGTCGGCCATAGGTGAAGTAATAAATGTTCTGAACCTTCCTTCAATCGAATTAATCTCCTCCAAAACTTCCTTAACGACCTTGTTAAATCCAGCCTGCATTCAGGGCTGATGCAAGAAGTTGGGTACACAAAAAGCTCAAAAAGTGGAAATGTTTTTGCTGTTTTTCAGAATTTGTCACACTTGGACTAAAAAATTGAGGCACTTCCACAATGAATCTTAAAAAAATTCAGTAATATAAAATTTAGCATTTTGAATCTAGTTTCCAAATATGTAAATTATTAAAATACCCAGTTTATAGAAATTACATTTTGATAAGGATCTATAAAAACCACTTTTTAAAAGTCCCTTTTTTTTACCATACCAAGCAGGTGTACGGACAACACTTTTTGACCCAAATAAAATTATTTTGCTAATTATTTTTAGGAAAAGAACTAACTTATGAAGTTTGGTTTGAATTTTTTTTGTAATTTTGGTTGAATATTTTTTTTTATTAAATTTTTATTGGCCTTAATTGATGTTTTTTCAATCAGTATGTGTACGGACAATATAATTGGACCTAAACAAAACATTTTTTGAATCCCTTTTTTTTCATTGTGTAGAGAATTTTCTAAAATTTGGTCTCATATAAATTTTTTTACAAGAAAATCAACCAATAAAAAGTTATTAAAAAACCAAAAAAAATTGATATTTCAAGTTTAAGGACTAGTTTGCTTAGAAATTAATTAAAAAATAGCAAACGTAATCCAATTTTAACAAAAAATATATATTTAGAAAGTAGATATTGTGTTCTCTAATGGGTTTTAATTTTATAGACTCATTCAGAAAAAAAAGTCCATCTATGTTGTCAAAGTTGGACATTCTTCTTCAATCTACCTTAGTTTTTTAGTTGCAGGTCAAAGGCTAAGGCTTGGATTGCCAAGCCTTTTCCAAGCCTAAAACCGAGGCAGCATGTGGTTTGAGAATTTTGAATTTAAAAAATGCATAAACATTTTTACAAAACGTGTATGCATTACAAAACGCATGTGTTCCTTACTTTCTTGATTATTTAAAAAAATAAATACTTTTTAGAAACGCGTACGCGTTCTAAAACGCTACTAAAAAGTATTTTTTTTTAAATAATTAATTTTATGTGTTATGGTAAGATACCGCGTTGATAGTGCATACGCGTTTTTTTAATAATGCGTACACGTTTGATAGTGCATACGCATTTTTTTAATAACGCGTACGCGTTTTCTGCGACATTTTTTTTTTGGCCGAAACTTCCCCTCTTCGTGTACCCAACTTCTTGCTTTTACCCTTCACCAAAAACAAGCATCAATAATCATGAGGATCAAGATTAACACGTCACCAATAATATATTCAAAATTCAAATAAATCCAAGCAAAGATCGAAATCCTGCAAAATATCATTAATGCATAATTTCTACACAGTTCAGGATTTTCACCCCTTCGCGGAATCCAAGCCAGAAGGGATTTTCAGGAAAATCTAGACTAGGAAGATTCTAGCGAAAATAATCCACAGTCAACAAATTCCAGAAAATGAAGGGGCAACAGGAATTTTGGGAAAATTCAGAGGGAGCGAAAATCTGTGAAGCAGGCAAAACTCTGGATTTTTGAGAAAACACAGAGGATAAGGAAAACCGGGAAAATCTGCCAGCACATGAAAATCCTGAAACTGAGGGAAAACATGAATTTCGACATTCTCCAATGATCTTGCCCAAATTGATCGAAGATCACAAATTTTAGGATCTGGGCCCAAATGCTAAATCACTCATTGATGGATCCAGACTCAAAATTCACCCAATGGAAATTCGATCGGTACTGGTGATGGCTCTAAAGTCAAAAATCAATCAAAATGAAAATAATCATACCCATGGGGTCGAACTCAAAAATGCAATAATAAGAATGCAAGGCACTATTAGACTCATCGATCAACAGGAGAAAACAACGACTAGGTCATCAACATCCATAAAAATGATAGACCAAAACCCAAAATCCAGGAATTTGACAAGGAGACAGAATTTCGGGAAAATCTGATCTATGCGGAATTCTGTGGAGGACTGAAATCCCAAAAAACAGTGCAAAACGCCAATTGCAAGGCTTTGGGCGAAATCCAAGAAAATCCGGATGAGGTGGAAAATCCCAAAATCAGCCAAAAACTCGAACTTCCTTCAAAACTTAAGATTTTCAATGTGTAACTCAAGGGAACCTCCTGGGAAAGCAAGATAAACATTTTAAGCTCATGCTAAGGCAATGAAAATCCTCAAAATCAAAGGGCCAAAAACACAAAAGTGAAAACAAAATAGGGTCCCTGCTTTCAGTGGGGCATGTGTGCGAAAACTACACAACACGAAGGATTGTCATCATAAAGTTCTTGCATGACATGATGTATCCTTTATAGTAATAGAAAATTTGTAATGTTGTTGCTACTTAAATTAAAAGGTCTTAGGGTCAAACATAGTACATCTTTGTCAGATCCATCTAATTTATATTTATATTTTTATTGATTTCATACCTCAATTATTTTTCATGTATTGTCTATAAAATTTCCCATTATTGTGTATATAATCTCAAATAGTGTGTAATTCTACTTCCTAAATTATTATTTGTTTCCTCTATCCACTCTATTATCTAGGATCCAGTATTTAAAAACACCTTTTAAAGGTTCTCAATTCACTTGGGAACATGTTTTCCTCAATGATGCCCCAAAAAATGTACTAGATTTATAACCATTCCCATGATAGAAAATAACAAACATAAACTATATAAATGCTCCCAAGATGATTATGTAGATCTAGGCTTGTTTAAGTACTCTAATGTATGTTTTCCCTACATTCTCCTTCTCAAATGTGAATAATATTCCTTGATGTTTGATGATGATAAATGAATGCAATCGAAATCCTTTACATACAAGGAAATAATAATAAATCATGGAAAATGTGTTTAGTTGGCTTGAGGTAGGAAACAAATAGGTGATAATTGACTAGAATTTGAATTTAAAAAATATAAAACTAGGGGTTATATCTATGGGCATGTTATTGACTCTGCACCCATGGAAAATATAAAATCCAAGTAGATCACAAATTTATGAAGATGTGTGCATGATTAGACTTAATAAATGCACAATTTGGGCAAATAGATTGAAATGCATATGTATATAGATGAGGTGGAGGATAAATGTGTAGGAATGTATGTGAGTAATGGTATGGGAAAGGGGCATTTTTTTATGGTCTATCTATCGAAGTTCACCCTTAAGGAAATCATCCAATAAGTGCTTATGATTAATTATGATGAATCAACATGGTGTTAACAAAGTAATGTCGCAAGTCAACATTTTCACATCACGTGTTTGTATTAAGTGTAACACATTATATTTTTCTATAAAAGAAGATTGTGATGATTAACAAACATTTACTTTTCAAATGCATTCAAAAAATGTATATATTTATATGCATGTTAAGTATCTTTGAAAAGGATCATCAACATTAATATGTATAATTTACCTTTCAAATTTTATTCAACAAGTACCATAGAAATAACTACCAAATGAACATAAAAATTTGCATCACTTAATTATTAAACTATATTTATATTTGTGTCTATAAATCATTTAATAACACCTTTAACTTTATTACAAATACTATTTGAAACGTTATTATATAAATAAATAAATAACTAATGAATTATATATACTAATTTCACTATTACAATTTAAAAAATATAAATATAACAATTTATAATAATTTTATATTTCATTCATATTTAAATTAATTATTAATTATTTAAAATTATTAAAATAATATATATATATATATAAGTTTTTAAAAGAATATCTTTAAATTCAGTAAATAATAAAGAAAAGTAAAATTGACGGACGATGTCCACCCATTAATTGTATAACATATACTATCGAATTTTTAGCTTTACAGTTCTTCTTCGCACTGCTTTCACGGAAAGAAACTCTCACAAATGTCATGACTTCAGTTTCCTTCTGTGTTCATTTCGATATGCAATTTCACTAAAATTCTTTATAAAAGTAAAAGAAAACGTGTCTTTGAATGGATAGAGAAGAATGCCATAGCATAATAGTTAATTTGAAGTTTATGGATTTGATGTGTATTGATCTAAAAATATGTATACAGTCAAATTTAGAAATTTCCATTTATTTCCACAGAAACAAAGTTGTTGGGGTCAGTGCAACAATTATAAATGACCAATAAATTAAAAATGACTAGACACACTTAAAAATAGCATATATTTAAAGTCTAAGATTGTCTCCAAATTAAACAAACAAGAGAAAAAAGTAAAATGACAAACAATGTCATCACCGAGATCTGTAACTATCTGTAGCCACACTTTAACTTTACAGTTTTTCTTGGCACCTTCACAGATCTATGCGGACTTTACCCTCTTTCTACGTCTCATATTCAAAAGAAATTTCGTCCTTTAATAAAAATTCGTTGAAGCTGAGAAGAAGTTGCTTTATTAAATAAGAGTTGTTGTGCAGAAAGCATCAATCTTAAACGGCTTTATGACCTAAAAATGGATCGTTCCAGGCAAGTGCAGCCAAACTGTATAGCATTAAAAAAGGTTGCTTTATAAAGGCAACAATGCGAGCTTAAAATGGATAGGCACAAGTTTAACATGTTTAACGATCGTATTCCAAATCCTACACACGAGTAAAATGATGTTTATTGGTTCACATTCTAAAAGAAACAAGGATTACAAAATAAGAATGCAGTTAACTGGTATGCATGGGTCATTAACCAAAACTAGAATAAGTTGAAATGTGAAGAGTAGTTATACGTCAAATTCTTTCACTACTGGCCATTAAGTGATCATTCT
>VDFB02360268.1:215447-238723 GCA_007258455.2 Sequoia sempervirens
AGGGGCCCAACCCAATCCCATAGGCTCAGACAAGAAGTTTCTAAGCATCATAGTGTCCGAGTAACATCTCGTCGAAGATTACAACCATTTTGCACTTTGGACTCTTAAGGGATTTAGTCGATTGAACATAGCTCAGAGCGATTCGGTGTGTTTGGGTCCAAAATAGGACCATGCCTAGTGTAAATGTACCCACCCAAATGCATTGGAACATTTCATTTGGTCACATGAGTTGCAAGTAACGGGTTACACCACTTTGCAACTTTGCACCATTTGCATTTAACAACTTTTCCTGGGCTTAAAAATTGCCACCATGGGAAAAATGCCTCCAAGATCTGGAAATCTAAACCTAGAAAGGTTATTGTATAGGGGTCCAATGCAATCCCATAGGCTAAGACAAGAAGTTTCTAAGCATTACAATGTCCAAGTAACAACCCATCAAAGATTCCAGCCATTTTGAACTTTGGACTCTTAAGGGATTTTGTCGGTTAAACATAGCTCAGAGTGATTGAACGTGTTTGGGTACAAAAGAGGACTATTCCTAGTGTAAACGTACCCACTTGGATGTGTTGGAGTAGTTCGTTTGGTCACACAAGTTGTAGAATTAAAGTTGTACCACTTTGTAACTTTTCACTTCTTGCATTTAACAACTTTTTCCCCAAGTGAAATGTTGCCACCATGGAAAAATTCCTTTGAGATAGCACAAACCAAGAGAGGTTATTGTAGAGGGTCCCAACATGATCCCATAGGCTCAGACGAGAAGTTTCTAAGCATCACGGTGTCTGAGTAATAGCTTGTCAAAGTTTGCAGCCATTTTGCACTTTGGACTCTTGAGGGATTCAGCCGGTTGAACGTAGCTCAGAGTGATTTAGCATGTTTTGGTGAAAAAGAGGACCATTCCTAACATAAACATACCCACCTAGATGCATTGGAATAGTTGTTTTGGTCACACAAGTTGGAAAATGAAAGTTGACCCACTTTGCAACTTTGCACTACTTGCATTTAACAACTTTTTTCCCAAGCAAAAAGTCACCACCATGAGAAAACACCTCTGAGATAGCAAAAACCGAGAGAGACTATTGTAGAGGGGCCCAACATGATCCCATAGATTTAGACAAGAAGTTTCTAAGTGTCACAGTGTCCGAGTAACAACTCGTCAAAGATTGCAGCCATTTTGCACTCTGGACTCTTAAAGGATTCAACCGGTTGAACGTAGCTCAGAGTGATTCGGTGTGTTTCAGTGATTCAGAGAGGTTATTGTATAGGGGCCCAACATGATCCCACAGGCTCAGACGAGAATTTTCTAAGCGTCATTGTTTCTGATTAATAGCATGTCGAAGATTGCAACCATTTTGCACTTTGGACTCTTAAGGGATTCTATCAGTTGAACGTAGCTCAAAGTGATTCAGCGTGTTTAGGTGTGAAAGAGAACCATTCCTAGTGTAAACATACCCACCCAGATGTGTTGGAATAGTTTTTTTGGTCAAACGAGTTGCAAAACGAAAGTTGCTCCACTTTTCAACTTTACACTACTTGCATTTGACAACTTTTTCCCCAAGTGAATTTTTTCCACCAAGGAAAAATTCCTTTGAGATAGCAAAAAATGAGAGAGGTTATTGTAGAGGGTCCCAACATGATCCCATATGCTTAGACAAGAATTTTTTAAGTGTCATGGTGTCCGAGTAACAGCTTGTTGAAGATTGCAGCCTTTTTGCACTTTGGACTCTTAAGGGTTTCAGTCGATTGAACGTAGCTCAGAGCAATTCAATGTGTTTGGGTGTGAAAGAGGACAATTCATAGCGTAAATGTACCCACCTATATGTGTTGGAACAGTTCATTTGGTCACACAAGTTGCAGAATGGAAGTTGCACCACTTTGCAACTTTGCACTACTTGCATTTGACAACTTTTTCCCCAAGCAAAAAGTCGCCACCATGGGAAAACGCCTCTGAGATAGTGAAAACTGAGAAAGGTTATTGTAGATGGTCCAAACACAATCCCATAGGCTCAAACAATAAATTTCTAAGTGTCACGATGTCCAAGTAACAGCCCATCGAAGATTGCAGCCATTTTGCACTTTGGACTCTTAAGGAATTCTACCCGTTGAACATAGCTCAGAGCGTTTCGGCGTGTTTCGCTCCTAGTCTTCAAAATCATCAAAAAGGAAATATATTTTAGAGAAGGCCACAAAAATTCCAACACAACTTCAATTAAGCATCCACACAATTTCAAACACAATGCCACAATAGATCACACAAGGTTTCTTAGGCCCATCATCAAGTTTCAATAGGCTGCCCTGCTCAAAGGCTACTAGATTAGCCCATTTTCCCAAAGGAGGTACCTCTCAAACACATATTTTTCATCAAATCTCTTCAAACAATCAACAATCAGGTGTCAAAATACCAAATTTCCTCATTTGTACATAGATACAAGGCTTCTAGTTCACTGCCCCATCAAACCCTCCATTTACATGCAAAAACCTAGGGCTTTATTGTATCTCCACCTTACCGGACTCATAAGAAAAAACCAATGCATTAAAAAGTTTCTATTATGTCTGTATAAGCTTACCAAACCCTTACAAGGTCATTCTCATCAGCAAATCATCGAAACTCTTCTCAAAACCTCCATTTTCACAGGAAATTATCACTACCCAGCCCTAGGACATCCCTCCATTTTGCAACCTGTATTCATAAACCACAAAAACCAAAAGAAAAAAATTAATCAATCCTTTGGGAAGCCATTCCACTGAGATACAGGATGGACAACAAGTGGAATGACTTCAATACATTGTTACACCCTCAAACTGGCCCTTCCCTATTCTACACAGGGAGTCTCAAAATTTCAAAGAGAACTCACTCTAAATTCAAGGTAATGAGAATACAATAAACGGGTAAGCTTCTAAAGAAAATAAATACAATGCTTCTCCCATCCTTTCAAATCAAAACTACCTCCAACCAACATTCATAACTGAAATTTCTATTACTTAACTCCTAAATTGCATTTTATGTCAATGTTGCTCTTGACAACACTTTACAACTTTTGCACTTTTCACCCAATTGACCTCCTAAGACACTAAACACCCTCAAATACATATTATATGGTCTTTTAGACCTTATTTAACATAAATAAAACTTTAACACCCCCTAGACTCGCCCTGTGACCACCTTGATTCATTTTGTTGCATTTCACCAAGTCAAATTATGCATGAAGGGTGTAGGTGCTCCTACACCACATCGAGTGATTGCATAACATATCCCTTTTAATCCCTTATTATGTAGTAGTTGTAAAGTTTTACATTATCACTATTACATGACCTATTCCATCACCTACCTTGGCTCATTCTTGTCTTGCACTCAGTGGGGGCAAGAAGTAGATAGCCTTGTCCTAATAATGCATTTGTCATTGTCCCTTAGGTTTGTTGTCTTCCTTTCACTTATACAGACTGAGATTGGGATGCGGATGACCTTCTCATAGGTTAACTCGCCTATGCCTTACTATTCTTTGGCATTATTTCTTTATTTTTCTCTTTTGTGAGATTGCATGTGTGTAATGTGATCCCCCGTGATGTTTTGTTTGATGTTCTCTCTCTCTTTGTGATCATTCTTCTCTACGTCGTAAATATTTTACATTTTTATTTTTATCTCTTTTTCAATTGTCGTGTCTTTTTCTTTTGGGGATGATGCAAGGCGTCGAGACATTCATGTCTCTTCCATGTTGACCCAAAATCTTTTCCTTTATATTTTTCATTTGTCTTGTGTTCTCCTTTTGGGGATGACGCAAGGTGTTGATGCATTCATGTCTCTTCCATGTTGACCTGAAAGGATTTTTCTTTTTTTTCACTCTCTTTGTGTCATTCTTCCAATTCTATGTGTATTTGAGGAATGATGATAGTTTTGAGCTGTATAAAAACATCGTAGCAAGAACATACTGACCCCAAATCCATAGATCCCTTATGTGTTTGGTGTTTTCATTTTTGGGGGAAACCCCTCTCTTTTCTTTTTCTCTTACATGACGTAGCTTCACTTGGAAACATATGACTTAGAATAGGGCTTTCCAAGTTAGCTCTCATATCTTCTTTATTGTTTACATTTATCATTTTCTACTTTAAAGTAATTGCTCACAGCATGGTGTTTAGCAATTTCTTTAAAGTGGGGACATACATTGGCATTATTCTTTTTCATTTTTCTTTTTCATGGTTCATGGTGTAGTTTTCTTACTTCATACGATATGTTTCTCACTTTTTTGATGGTCCAACACTGGGTGTGATGTCCTTCAAGAGCATGATCTCTCTTAGCATATTACATTCCTCTTAGTGGCTTGATGTGACACAAGTACTGCATCCCCTAAGTTCTAAATTTTTATTCTTTGATTGGTCCTCTCTTGGAGACATTAGGCATAGTGTTCCCTAAGTTATAGACCTCGCATGAATTAAGAAAGACTCCTTTTAACATCCCTCATTGTTGCATTTACAGTTATATGGCCACCTTGCATAACACAACTTGCATTCTTGTGGAGCCATCTTGTTTATTCATGAGCTCCAAGAATAAAAAATTTTGCTTGTCTCATGACGCTCGAAAACCATTCTTTTGTGGCACCTTATTAAAGTTATCAAGGGGTATAACTTTGGTATGGTTTGAGCAAGAAGCCCAAATGAGGCATGACTTTCCCCATAGCCACTTGTGTGTGTGTGTGTGTGAGTGCATACCAACCATGAGTGTATGTTTCTCACCTTCTAAGACTTCTCACCCAACAGACAACCTAAAGTTTCATCGCCTCAAAGTGAGTATGCATTTTTTTCGAACAAACAACCTAGATCTGATCCACATCGTGATGGACAAACGGTTGAAGCTTGATTTGACTCTTTTATCTCTTTTACCTTTTTTTCTTTTTCATCTTTGACAAGTGTATGCTTGTTCTTTTTTGTTGCTCTTTATCATTCCCATGTGTGTTCTTTTGTGCCTATGATGGTTTTTCATGGGATCTTGATCTTGGGGGCTTGATCACCCCTCTTGATCATTGTCATCCCATCTTATTGGCATTAGTGCAATTGAACCCCTCTTGATGTGTGTTTGTCTACTTTAGTGTGAGTTTGAAGCAAGTTCATCCTCTCACTAAAGTGGGGGATAAATGTAGTGTTGAAAAATGTTGTCGGGGACATTTTCACACTTGTTTGGGCCCTCCTTGTGAAATTGGGCTTGATGTTGCCTTGATTTAGTGTTGTAATGTGGTTGACACATTCACACTAGGTCTTGGGCCCTTGTGAACTAATGGATTTAAATGGTACCTTGCTAAAGTGTTGTAACACACTTTCACACTTTTCTAAGGTTTTATTAATTAATTATACCTAATAAACCTCTTTTTAATCAAAATAAGTCTTAATCTTGCCTTATTTTTAAGTGTTGTAAAGTGTTGTGACACACTTTCTCACTTTTCTAGGCTTGTGATTAATAATTGGGATTTCTTATGCTTTAATTGGCCTTATTTTCAATCCACAAGCCTCATTTATTGCATCTTTTCAAGGATAATCCCGACACCAATCATTACCCAATCATAAGTCAAGTGTTTCAGGTTTGAATGGCCCAAATTTAGTGATCTAGGACTCATTCGCCACCTTGGGAAATTGGGTCCCACCTATCTTTTGGTCTCGAACCTAGTTTCACACATTTCTAAGCAATTTTTAAAATGGTCCCAAAAATTAAGCCTCGTGGGACTCATTCGCCACCTTGGGTGAATGAGTCCCATGTGGCCCAAAATCAAAATTAATTCAAATTTTTGGTGGGAATTTATTCTCCTAGATCTGATGTTAGCTTGAAGTATTGTAATTCTGGGAATTCTTACATAATTGAGTATAAATACAAGGTTCTTTCATTCATTTTCATCCAAGACTTTTGTGAGAGCATTCCTAATAGAAAATTGAGTTCACAAGATCATTCAAGTGTCTTCAAGAGAAAATTATCAAGCATTTTAGAGTAGCATTCAAGCATCAATCATCATGTCAAGGATTTCATGCATCATGTTTGTTATTGTGCTAATAATTGTGGTGTAGGACTTTATGATTCAAGCAAGTGTTTCATTCAAGATCAACATCATTCAAGCAAGAGTCAAAGTCTATATCCATTGCAACCATTTCAAGCATATTTGAAGCACTTTATTGCAAGGGTTTGGTGAGTTGCAACATTGTCATTTTTCCATTCATCATTCTCCATTCTTATTTGATTTCATTTCAAGTTTTAATTGCCAACAAGCGGTTTGACCAAGGAAAACCCCTATTCACTAACCCAACAACATTTTTCCATCTCCTTTGTGTGTGATTTGTAGGTCTAGGTTACAAATTTCCTAAGGAGCAAGATTGGAGAAAAGTTGCAAATCATTAAAATTTTCAAAGTCGTCATCAAGCCTTAAAGAACCTTGGAGAAGACCTACAGGTTGCAAATCAGGGTTTCATCTATCTAAAAATCAATCACGAAGGACAGAGCAGACAGAGAAGAGTAGGATCACACTTTGAAGCTTTAGAAAATCCTACCTAGATTGATTCACCACTTTTGGCGAATGAGTCCCAGTTCTAGTCAAATTTCAGGTTTTTGTAGATTCATATACCCTTTTGGCAGATTCTTGTTCCGGCACAGTTTTCCATAAACTAGACTGATTTTCCCAGTTTGGAAAATGAGTCCCAGTCAACATAAAAAGAAAAAATTCTAGTGTTCCAGACCTCCATCCAGCCATTTCCAGATTTTCAGGTGCACACCTTCCTGTCTTTAGTTTTTTGTGTTGTTTCATTCACTTTTCTAGGTCATTTAGTGTTACTTTACATTCAACTAGGATTTTACATTTCATTGTCTTTTCCAAGTTTAAACTTGGTGGTGAACCCCTTATTAGATCATATTCAGCCCCTAGGATAGCCCTCTTGCAAGATCTCTTTCTCCTTTGCATTGAGATCTCAAGGGTTTGTTCTTGAATGAAAGTGAAAATTTCCCTTTTAGGTCCTAAACCTTAAGAGGGAATCAAAACAATTTTCCACCTTTTCACAAACCATAACATACATCAAACTTCCAAATTCCCTAACTTTACACATTTCCTAGTTCTTAGGCATTCAACCAAGCTTATAATTTATACATATTCAATATTTGTGACATAAGATACTCATTGAATATATTTTTCCTCTATTTTACAAGTTTCTAGGGAGAGTGGATGCCAAAATGATGACATCATGTAAGTTCCATTACTTCATATGGACTCATGTCATATCATTCATGTCTAAATATTTATTTTACATGTATGTTTATGAGTTCTATATTCTTTAAAGATGTGGGATCATTTTAGGGTCATGTGCACCTCATAGTAGGGGAAAATGTAGTAGTGAAACATATATGTACCCATTCCATTTGTTATTTAATTGTGTGCTCATTTTGATCTAGGATATCTTGATACATGTACATATAGACAAATGGTGCATTTTTTTGCAAATTTAAGCTCATTCACCTATCCTTTACCTATCCCTATAAACACACATTCCCATATATCCATCCCTACCTTATCTTCATACACATATACTATCAAACATTTACCTAAGACTTTCATTTACTATGCCTATATGTACATCTACCTCAATATAGTCATTGTCTACCTAGATCTAATTGTTTTTCCACCCAAGGTGATTTTTGTAGTCAAATGATTAACCCTATAATTATAAATTTAAACTTGGCCTTTTCAAAATTCAAACCCTATCCCACTATCACCCTTTATTTTCCTACCTTGAGTCGATTATGTACACTTTCTATGAAGTTTTATGCTATGTTATTGTATTTTAAAGGCATTCATTAGTGTTCGTTTTGATCATCTTTCACACATCCTTTTTCGCTATAAATCATTAAAAGATAAATCAATAACAAAATGTTTGGATTTGGTGCACTAAAAGGAGTAAGAAATCTACATACACAATTTGAGGGGGCTTACGTGATGTCTTTGATCTTGTGAATAAGCTTTCTAGGGTTTTTCCTATGTAATGTGTTCCCTTGTGATACAATGGAAATCCTTTAAAGGTGGTGTGCCATAGAAAGATGGTCCTTTTTCATTTTCATGGCCTTTTAGGTCTTGTTTCATGGTGTTGGAACTATGTTGCTCTAATTTTATGTTGTACCATGGCTTGAACATGCTTTTTTAGGTACTAAAATTCAAAGAACAATGTCTTGGGAAGGTGTCATGAACTGTTGTAAGACATTTCTACATTCTTCTAGACTCTATTTAATACAATTCACCTAAAAATCACCTCTTTTCTCATCATCAAGTCCTATATTGAAGTGTTGTAAAGTCTTGTAACAAGCCTTCACACTTTTCTAGGCACATCTTCACTATTTACACCTCTTTGGCTCCTCGCCCACAAAAGGATATGAAAATCACAAGAAACCTTTCCTGGGAATTTGGACATTCCAATAGGTGACTTTATATCTTCCTATGGACGTTCATTTTACTTGTCAAACAGGGGACGTAGACTTTAAATGGCACGGAAAAATATATGCACTAGGAACTAGTTTCGGTCAAATCTTAGCAGAAATAATACTAGAAAGAAATTCTATCTAAGCCACAAAACGGTAATGCAAATTCTTTAACTCAACTATGATAGAAACCATAACAACTATGACTGAAACACAAACTATGAACCGGCCTTATGCTGCAGGAACAGTCACAGGGATGGACTCTCTATGCTGCAGGAGCACTATAAGACTGAGTTTGTATGAAAACTTCAAAGATGAAAGCTAACTGAAGATCAATAGAAAAGAACAACTAACTAGCTAGCTACAGATACTTACTAAGTGGGCCCCCTTAGCAAGCATCTAACTAAACTCAGAACTTCATCAAATTTTATTCATGAAAATAGAATGGTATACATTGCTTTATTGATGTGGAAACTAACAATAAACTCTGTCTTTGATCATACAGATTCTATTTCTCATTATCATACTGACTCTTACATAATATCTGCTATTACTATGCTTCTAACTTTTTCTAACTATCCCCCCTTTTGTCTCTCTCGCGCAGGAGGAGAACTTTATTTATAAACAGGAGAGCAACTAACTAACTAACCCTATCAAAGAAAGACGTGGAAGTAAAGTATATCCCCGAATCAAGGAACAGACTTCATAATGAATTTATGCGTTCAACCCAATTTGGAGAAAATCTAGCGCTCCACTCTTTCCAGATTGACTGTCATTAAAATTCTTTCCCATAGTTTCGGTCAAAGAGTCTTCGCCGAAGCTTCCTCGAAGTCATGCAGGAAATGGACTTTACTGCAAAGCCGAGATCGGCTGCACTTGACTCGATCATTCTTCAACAACCTGCGAAACAAAAGGTAACAGATGCGAAAGAAAAGGTGTATGGCACATACACGATATCTATTCCTTAATCACACATTTTAAATCTACTTCATCATTCAAAAACTGTATACGATATACCAGTCATTTTAGGGAGTCAACGGGGCAACAAATGCAATCAAGTCAACACAATGAGCTGCAGGAACATGAAAGTATCTTGCTACAGGATATTCCCATAAAAGGTTTCAACAGTCATGAAATAACAAAAGTAAAGACATTAAAAGTTTATCATAACATTCAAATTATGAGCATTTTTTAAGCTCATCACCTCTCTCATGCTTAATTAAGTGTATTTGTGATATTTATTTGTGTTAGTCATTTCATGTTATTGTATCAAACACAATACAAATATAATAGACTATGTAAAGAGGTTTTGTACACAAGGCGTTGCATCTCTTAACACTCTACTTAAACATCACACTCTTCAATGGTCAAATAGTTAGTAGTAAGATTATACTTCATCCCTTTTGAAGAGCATTTTTTTAAAAATGTTGAATGAGCTAGTGTTTGCTAAAGGAGATCAAATTACTAAAGGAAAAGTGTATATTCATTTGTAAGACCTTGGAGTGTATGTACACCATCACGTGCAAGAGTTATTTGAGTCATTTTAGGTATTTTTACATAGATTTTAGTTTTAATTATTTTTCTAATACGTGGTAAGGTTTATATTTTTTTGAAAAGGAAAAAATAGGTTTTACAGGGACCTGAAACCACCAAGTTTAAACAACAAAAGATAGAGCAAAATAAGTCCAAACAAACAGACAGCTGTCCCAAAAAGGAAACGACAGCACAAAGAGACAACAGGTCCAAAAAAAGGACTGCCAAAAAACCAGAAACTAACAACAACGCACTACTCCAAGGTGTTCAACAACTCCTCGGCCTCCTTTTCAACATCTTTCATATCCTGTAACCCCTGCTTGAGGATTTGAGCCGTATGTGAAGAAATTGGGGTCTTCCTCTTAGTATTAGCCTGGGTGCGAGTCAAAATCCCTTCAAACAGATCTGCCGTAGCCTCTGTCCGCATCCAAATCCACGACCAACGATCCCTTTTGATTTTTTTCGAGCTTTTCCACCATAGCATTGATGATAATAGTGTTATGCCTGGCAATTTTGAGATTATTCGCCATAGTGGCCCTAATATTTTGGCCTATCTTGGACATATCACACTCGAGCCTTGTCAATCTTTCCTCCTACAAATGTTGTCTTTTCCTCGGTAAGGGGGTTTCCTGTCCCTCATTCTCATTACAATTCCAGCAAATCTTCTACTCCAAATCCATGACTCTGTTGCTGAGATCTCTATTACGCCTTTCAACTCACAGACTTCCTTCTGGGTCCACTTGAGAATAGTAAAAAGGCCATCCATACTTTTTTCTGCCACACTCACAATATCCTCAGACTTGAGCTTATTCAGGGCAGAATTAATTTCATCCTGATTAGGGGAATCAATCGGGGCATTCCCAAAATTTCCAGACGCAGGGGCACTAGGGGCCGACTCTTTACTGACCATAGGTTTATCAGACATAATTTCCATAGAATTCCCAGAGTATGAGACTAATTTCGTAACAGAGGTACCTTTAAAACCAAAGACCAAATTTGGGGTAGGGAAGCCAGGAGATGGCTGGATATTATGACAGGGCGGCGAGGCAAAACCCGTGATAGGGCAATCATGCAAAGACTACAAATTAGGACATGAAGGCAAAACAAAATCCAAAAGGGCTTTCCAACAAGATAGGGACTGGGGAGCAATGGAATTAGGACCAACAGGGGCACAAGTAGGAGGGGCCAGGGGGTCATTCTCCCTACTACTTTCAGTATCCTCTTCATCCAAATCCCCAATATCAACAATTTTAGGCAAAGCAGGTAAATTTTGATAATGCTCATAGATGAGCCTGACAAGACCAGGATGAATAATAGAAGTCCTTCTAGGGTTTCTTTCAACTTCATCAAGGAAATTCTTCAAAGAAGAGAATAAGTAAAAAGGCAGAGAAATACGAACCTTGTGACGGAAATGATTCAGAATGGCAAAGTGATAACCATACACCCTGGTGAAACGCCCGTCAACCGTGATATACTCCATTATAACTCTTAAAACCTTCCTCTAGTTGATTTAATGGACTCCACATCAAAGTAGCTATTGGCAACCTTAACCAACTTAGCCTTCTCCTTGTCTTTTTTAGGAAATCTTATGACCACTTCATTAGAGAACCAACGGTCCCAATAAAATTTCACACCCTCAGTCGAAAGACCAGTAATCTCACCAATTATTTCCTCATTCAGCTTAACATTCCTGCCAAATAACACAATCTCACCATTTTTCCAATTTTTGACAAAATAGTCCAGCATCCCCTCGTCAGTACCATGGAGCCTTTCCAAAAACGGGACTAAACCCCCATTTTCAATTCTTTCCCAAGCTTTAGCATTCTTTCTATGCTCTTGAAAGCTGCTCGGCTCCACACGTTTTCTCTCTCCTCCCATCTTCAAAGCTCTGTTATACCACACCCTACAGATACTCTGGGTCCCGTTTAAGCATGTTTTATCAAACACCCAGAAAGCGTGCCAGAGACTCTTCTTGAAAAAGAAAATGACATCGGTCCCATCAAATCTAATGAAATTGACGTACCTAATCTTTATCCTTTTCATCATGACGAAGACAAGCTTCTCTTCCATGCATTGAATCATAATAAATTAGCACTTTCACCTCAGAATGGAGGTAGTCATTCTTCCTCCACGTGTTTTCCCCGCCCCTCTTAACCCCTTCATTGGAAAAATAATCAGCCACCTTATTGGCTTCTCTATAGGCGTGGGACACTTTCACTTTATCGAATTTCCTTAATAAGATTATTGTATCTTCGATCCACTTTTTAATTGTCCACGAGGGAGGGGTAATCCCAAGAATGCAATTTATTATATTCATTGAGTCACCCTCCAGCCAAAGACATTTCGTGTTCATCTTGAAAGCTAAGTTAACCCCATGATAAGCCCCGACAGCTTCCGCAACATGATTAGTTTGGGTGCCGATGTCCACAGCAAAAGCCTTAATAAAAGCCCCCGAGTTGTCCCTTAAAACACACCCACTGCCAGCTTTCCCTGGATTGCCTTTAGCAGCACCATCAAAATTGACTTTCAACCATCCCAGAGGCGGCAAAGACCATCTTGCATTCTCCCTCCCATCAGCATTAGGCGTGGGGATTTTTAACACAGCTAATTTTGAGTTCCACTTTTCAACCATAGCAATGTCAAAAGGAGACCAATTAGCTTTATCAACTGTTTTTCTTGGGATTAAAGATAAATTTTCCTTTATTGCCCTAACAATTTTTTTATACAATTCCCCCTCCAACTTCTCTTTTTCCCTAAACACTCTGTTGTTCCTTTCCTTCCAAATATTCCATGACACAAAAGGTAGAACAAAAGACCAGAGCTTACGCACAAAAGGATTTTTTGAAGGAGCTTTCCATTGCAAGAAAAAATCTTCGACAAAAGCAGGGGAAACCCAAACCAAATCAAGAAGCGCTAAAATTTTACTCCATATGTGCGAGACAAAAGGGCAATGAAGAAAAAGATGATTAACAGTCTCAGCATCGTTCCTGTACATGTAGCACCTATTAGGTAATTGAATTCCTCTTTTTCCAAGATAGTCCAGAGTGAGAATCTTATTCTGTAGCATTATCCAATAGAAAATATATATTTTAGGGGTCAGGTGATTAATCCAAGCCTTAGCCCAGAAGGGCGGAGGCTCCATCAGACTAGCCAGCATAGAAGTAGCAGAAGAAACTGAAAAAATGCCAGACGAATTATCTAACCACACAGGAAGATCATCCACCTAGTGTTGAGCTAATCGTAGGGCCCTGAAGCCTTACTGAACAGGGCTAAGATCTGGACTGATGGTCTTCAAATCAACCCAACCCCCATTCCTCCAATAGTCTTTAACAAAGACCCCAAATTCCCTTTTACAATCATGCATGCATTTACTGAAGTTTTCATTTCTGATTAACGGATCTTTAAAAAGTCATCTATCTTCCCAAAACCTAACATGATTTCCTTTTCCAACTAGCCAACCAGTTCCCATTTCCAACAACTTTCTACCTCTGCTCATATCATTCCAACAAACAGACCCACGAGGTAAAACAAAAGAATTTATAATCTCAATAAGGGACTCACAGTTGCTAAAATATTTGGCTTTTAAAGTATCATGCCATTCCCCTCTCAAAGTAAGAGTTCTCCAAAGTTGTTTTGCAAGAAGGGATAAATTCAACACTTTAATTTTCCTTAGGCCTAGGCCCCCTCTCGATTTAGGTCTACAAACTAGATCCCATCTGACAAGTGGCATTCTCTTCTTATCCTCCACACCAGACCAGATAAACCTTTTCTGAATTTTCTCAATGGCCTCAACATACTTAGCAGGAATTTTAAATAAACTAAGAGCATACACAGGAAGATTTTGCAAAGAAGCCTTTAGGAGCTAGATTTTTCTAGCTTGACTGAGAAGAGCTCCTTTCCACCCCGACAGCTTCTTATTGAATTTTTCAACCAAAGAGATCCAGAACGAGTCCAAGGGTTTAATGCAAAGAGGCAAACCAAGATAGGTTGACGGGAGAGGCTCAATCCGCATCCAAGAATCCGAGCAAGTTTAACTTGTCTATGCTCTGGAGTATTGAGGAAGAAAATTGAACTCTTAGCCCTATTAACAACTTGCCCAGAAGCAGATTCATAAAGATTCAGAATTCTTTTGAAAGTCTTAGCTTCAACCACAGTAGATCTTCCCATGAGAATGGTGTCATCAACAAATTGTTGGTGGGAACAGGTTAGAAGAGAAGAGGAAGGTCTTAAACCAGCAAGGGATCTTTGATCAATAAGCTTTTTAATATTTCTTCCCAAACTCTCAGCCAAAATTGTAAACAGAATAGGAGAGATAGTATCTCCCTATCTGAGGCCTCTGGAAGTCTGAAAAAATGTCGAAGGTGACACGTTCACAATGACAGAAGAAGTAACTGTCGAAACTAGTTGGTTCACCAACTGAATGACTCTATTATTAAAACCAAACTTGACTAGGATTTTAAATAAAAAATTCCACTCAACCCGATCATAGGCTTTGGAAATGTCCAATTTAAGAATGAACCCTTCAGTCTTCAAAACCATTAAAGAATGTAAATTCTCATGAACAGTGATAACAGAGTCCAGAATGTACCTACATATGACTAGTATTCAAACTTGGAAACTACTTATGACTTGCCCTTTCATGATGGAAATGTTCAAATTCTATCAAGAAGTATATTTGAATTCTAACATCTTCTAAAATACATTTATATTAAAATTAGCTATGACACTAAATCCAAAACTTATAAATGATCATATAATTTAATTTTAATAAATTTCAAATAAGAAATAATTTCAACTTGATACATTAAATTTAATTATAATTTATATTTAATTATTTTGTAAATTTCACCTATTTTTATTTTATAAAAATATATTTATTAAATTACATTTATTTTGTATATTTTTTATGTAATTAAAAATTTGATCTTATAACTAGATTTATCTATCTATAACAAAATTTTACTATAAAAAAAATAGATTATAAAAAGCTCGTTGAATCTGTAAATCTAATTACTCGTTAGAAAATCATACATGAGAAAATTATATATTGAAATTTATGAAAGGTGACAAATTCAAAGAGATAAATAAGAACCGAGATAATTAGGCGGCAAGAGCTGAAGCCCAATAAGATAGAAAAAAATTGCAGTTACATGATTTTTCTTAAACAGCGGAGAAATTCTGACCATATTAACATTACCAATTCCATAAGTATACTCACAGGTAAATAAAAACAATTAAATCCAGATACTTTTTAATTCAAAAGCAATTCATCGCATACGGCGACCCAAAATTGTAGACATGTTCATATCAAAAAAATTCGTGTCAAGCTGCCATTTTCCTACGACGAGAATATCATGCTACAAATTTTGAATGCCCATTTATTCAACACTGTTGAAACTTCCGCCACTCAAAAGTCTAACAAAAATTCATACAGGCAGGACAAAGTCTGACAAAAATTTAGGACCGCAGTTGCAGGGATTGATTGAAAATTCATAAAGTCAATACAATCGCTAATTACGGGTCTCAATTTTCAGTGTGGAAAATAAAAATTCATAAAGATCATTTAATTTTTGTAATTGTGGGCTTCAATTTTGATAAGATTTTTTTAATTGTGGAAAATTTAAATTTATGAAGACAATTCAATCTTTATAATTGTGGACTTCAATTGTTTTTAGTGTGGAAAATGAAAATTTATAAAGACAATTTGAATTCTACAACTACAAGTCTCACTTTTCTTTAGACTTTTTTGAGTGTGGAAAATGAAAATTTATAAAGACAAATCTTTATAATTGTGGACTTCAATTTTTTGAGTGTGGAAAATGAAAATTTATAAAGACAATTTGAATTCTACAACTACAAGTCTCACTTTTCTTTAGACTTTTTTGAGTGTGGAAAATGAAAATTTATAAAGACAACTCAATCTCCATAATTGTGGGCCTCAATTTTTCATAAGACTTTTTTGAGTGTGCAACTTGAAAATTCATGAAGACAATTCAATCTCTGCAACTGTGGGCCTCAATTTTCTTTAGACTTTTTTGAGTGTGAAAAATGAAAATTCATAAAGACAATTCAAACTTTGCAATTGTAGGCCTCAATTTTCCTTAGACATTTTTCAATGTGGAAAATGAAAATTCATAAAGACAATTCGAACTCACAATTTCAGACCTTAAAGACTTTTTTGAGTGGGAAAAATGAAAATTCATAAAGACAACTCAATCTCTGCAAATGTGGGCCTTAGTTTTTGTAAGACTTTTCTTAGTGTGGAAATTGAAAATTCATAAAGACAATTCAATCTCTGCAACTGTGAGCCTCAATTTTCTGAAGAAATTTTTCAGTGTGAAAATGAAAATTCATAAAAACAATTCAATCGAGCTGCAACTGCCAGCCTCAATTTTCGTAAGGCTTTTTGAATGTAGAAGATGAAAATTCATAAAGATAATTCAATCTATACAACTACCAACCTCAATTTTCATAAGACTTTTTTGAATGTAAAATTTTTAAAGCATTATTTATTGTATTTATTAATTAATTGAAATTTAGCATATAATATGATTTTGAAATTTTACTATTAGTAACAAAAATTAATATTATTGAATAAATATGTATTTGATTTTTTTGTCATATATTTATAGTTGATTGTGTTCTATCTAGTAGTCATGTACATTTGACTATATTTATTAATTAATTAAATTCAAAAGTAGGCATGCCAAATAATGATATTTATAGTAGAAATTAAGTGTGTAGCTTTGAGTCAAACTCATTGACCTATAATTAATGAGTAATGGTTCACATGAATCCATCTCTCATGAGAATGAATGATCTTGTCAGCACCTATTGCATCTAGGTGATGCTTATAGTGGTAAAACATAAGGACTTCCTAAGAGGTCATCCACCCTAGTACTACTGAAATTAAAACATCCTTAGCCATAAAGTTCCCTCAAGATCAAAACTTCTTACTTTGTCATCCTATTTGCAAAAACCTTCAACAAGTATTGTCCTTTATGACCATTCACTATATAGCCCCCTTTCAAATCGCCCAATGATAAATAAGAGGTATTTTTCATTTGTCAAATTATGATATTTATATCAAGATATCAATGCAATTATTTTTAAACATAAAAATGGTCTATGATCAATAACTTGTACATGATGATCAACATCTCAACTTTTATAATGAGGCCACTTTCACCATCTAAAAACACATTATAATTTAAACACTTACAAAATAAATAATAATTAATTTATTTCAATTAAAATAAAATGTTTCAATTATTGAAATTAATCCAGGTTAAAATGGTTTTTAACTATAAATAAATAATTTATATATTTTTAAAATTATTAAAATCAAAATAATTTGTTTAAAAGGTTTTTGTCAATAGTGACATGGTGTGATGGTTAAGGTGTTGTGTTTCTATTCTTGTCATCAAGGTTCAAAACCCCTTTGAGATGTAACTATTGAGAATTTATATTGGGGATGAGGCCCCCCATTTGTAATCTCATTAGTTCATAGCTCCAAATCAAAAACATTTACCTCTTTAAATAAAAAAATAATATGTTTATAAAAAAATTGTTAGATACATTAACAAATATTATTTCATTCATTTTCTTGGACACGGAAAGAGGTTGTGATGAGCTTTCCCGAAGTCTGTTTAAATTTGGTTTTATCTCTATAGCAGCCTTTTATCTTGCAGACCTGTTTGGTCTTTGCTTGTAATGTTACTTTGTGGTTTGGTCCTGTAAAACCGTTTATCCCCTTTTATCAAAACAAATATTATTTCATTTCAATAAAATAATAATAATAATAATTTTATATTTTATTTATATTTAAAAATTATTTTATATTATTAAACTATTTAATAATAACTTCCATATTTAAAATTCTAAAATTATATTTAAATTAAGTAAATAATACATAATTGTAAGTATAGCCATAATGTCATCACCCATTGATTATATAGATTTTTTTTTGACAACCTTTCCCTACCATTATTCTTTTAATTTCACGGTTTTACTTCACACCTTTATTTTGAAATTTTATTATAAGTAAAGATTAAATAGTGAGTAATCTTTACCTATCCCTCATCTCACCAACTTTACTTTTATAAAGCAATCTTCTTTATAGGTTCAAACACACACTATTTAATTTTTATCTTTAATATTTTTAACTTTATAGTTTTTTCTTAGAATAATAGTCATAATCTTTATATTTCTTTACTAACTTTTTTTTATGTTTTTTTAAAGAAAGTTTCAAACAAATATTATTTTATTTTGATCTTTATTATTTTTTATTTTATAATTTTATTTGGAATAATAGTCATAATCTTTATCTATTTTTATTGACTTTTATTTGTGATAAATAAATCTATTTAACTTTTTAGATTGGCTAAAATGTAGGTGGTAAAAGGTATAGCTTGAAATTTTAAATAATACCATGTCCCAGATAAATATATACGTTCAAAGGACCAATCTCAAACATAACATTAATAAACTAATTAGTTAATATAAGACCAACACGATGGAGTTCTTTATCATCAAGTTTCCCTCAATCATTAGCATTGCAAGAATATCATCAATTGGCTCCTAGTAAATGAACACATAATCTTCCTCAAGAGTGTCCTCCAAAGGTTATTTAGCACAAATCAGATAAGCTAATAGATTCAACCAATGAATATTTACTAGATTGTAGTAAAATAGTAGAACCACATCCTTGAGAGTAAGGGGAAAGTTTTCATGAGGGTTGGTACCAACCATATGTGATATTTTCTCTATTACTCATGGATTGAGAGACATGACAAAATAAAACCACAATATCTTTTGGTTGGTTGGTTGAAACCTCACTACTATCATTAAGAAGGAGAAGAGGATGGAGGTATAAATTTAAAAATATTGTAAGGAGCATTACCCTAGTGGTTCAAAAGCACCTACGAATGGACCACCTTAAGTGCAACATTGCTAGCTTGTACCTAAATCTACATAAGAACATTAGGGTGGTCTAAAGTAGAGGATTATAAGACTTTTACCCAATTGGGAAGAGCCCAAATATATCAATTAAAGGATCCCATTATTAGGCCTATCGGTGGATCTTCTACATATCCAACTACTCTTGCTTCCATTCGTGTTGGCATTCCTTGTAGTTCTCTAGAGAAGTCTAATTTGTTTTCTTGGGGTAATCATTCGAAATTAACTTACTCAATAGCCCTTAGCGAACAATATATTGAGCAAATGAAAAGTATGAATATAGATTTTCCCTAGTGGAGAAAAATTTAGAACAAATTTAGTTGACTAAAGTACAATATTTTCATTTCAATTTTAAGTCAAGATAAATGCCTCACTTTATTGGTCTCTTCAAATTTTGTATGTGATATAGTAGTGAGAAAAACTCTCTACACATATTTCTTTCAATGTACTTTTTCCTAAAAAATTCAAAGCTTGTGGTGGGGAATATGGAATAATCCTATAATTTTGTAGTGTATAAAAATGTATCCCTTTACATTTTCACATTTTTTTAGGCCCTCCCTGTTAAAATTGGGCTTCTTTATGCCTTATTTGGTCCTATTTTGTATCCACAAGCCTTATTTAATGCATCTTTCTAAGGATAATCTTGACATTTATTAAATGACCAATTATAATTCATGTTTTTGGGTTATGTGTTTGAGATCTAGTGATCTGGGACTCATACACAACCTTGGGCTTATGGGTCCCATGTAGGTTTTAGGGCCTGATCCTAAATATTGCATAGAAATATTTCTTGAAATTTATGTCACAAGCTTAGGTTATTGGGACTCATACACCCCAACTAGCATATGAGTCCCACTTTAGCTTGGACCTATTTTGAATTCAATTCTTGGTGGGATTTTATTCTCCTAGATTTAATGTCGGCTTGTAGTGTTGTAATTTTAGGAAATTTGGCATAAAAAGGTGTAAAAACAAGGTTATTTCACATAATTTCACCTAAGCAATCTTATGAAGCACTCCTATAGAAAATTTTATGATCAAGAGAATTCAAGAGAATTCAAGAGGAAATTATCAAGCATTTGAAGCATCAATTTAAGATTCAAGCATCATGTCAAAGTCATCATACATCATGTGTGTTTTTGAGCTAATATTTGTGATGTAGGTTTTTATGATTGAAACAAGCATTCAAAGACATTATATCATATCAAGATCAAGAGTTAAGATCCACATCTATTGGATCCATTTCACACAAGTTCGCAACCTTCATTTCAAGGGTTTGGTGAGTTGTAACATTGAATTTTTCATTCATTATTCCTTCATGCTTTTCTATTTCATTTCAAAGTTTGTTACCAAAATAGGGTTTGACCAAGGAAAACCCCTATCCACTAACAAAACAACATTTTTCTCTCTTCATGTGTGATTGTAGAATTAGATGTTTTAGAGCTTGAAGATCCCTTGAAGACAAAGTTGCAAGGTTGAAGAAATTTGTCAAGAAGTTGTCATCTTCACAAAAAATCACCTATAGATTAGAAATCAAACTTTGCGGACGTGAAGATTGGAAAAAATGAAAGCTACAAATGTTTCACTCAAACCCTAATATTGGGACTAAATCACCACCTTGGGTGCATGAGTTCCAGTATGCCTATTTTCAGTATTTTTCTATAGATCTTGGTTTTTTAGTGGCAAATTTCAAATTCAGCACAAAAACCCTAATTGGTACTAAATTGCTCACTTTGGTGTATGAGTCCTATTGCAAATCAAGATCAACAATTTTAAAAGTTTTCAAGACTTGCATAGTCATCTACATCTTCCATGTTCTTATTTATTTATCCTTAGTTTGTTATTCTAATTTTGAGTTCATTTTCTAGGTCATATAGCTAGATTTACATATTATTTTCATTTCCTTCTTTCTAAGATTTTTCTTAGTGGTGAACCCTCTTTAATCACACCTAAGGAAACCCCCTTGTGTCCTTCCATCAATTGAGTCACTTCAGTGAGGGATCTTGGTTTCCTAATGAACTAAGAGTGAAATAGGTCCTAAAACCTCCTAGATCCATCTCCTAAAAGGTGGAACCCTATTTCCCTTGTATTCAAATTCATACTTCTTCATTAATTAAATTTTAAGTTAGTATGGACCATCCACCTAAATAGTTATTTTCTTTATTTTTTCTTAAGATCTTGGTCCTATTTTTATTCAATGAAAATTTTGACTAGAGAGAAATCTTAAGATTTTTCAAGATCATTAGAGCCTTCTTATTCAAGTTTGCTAAAAGATAATTTTTTCAATTTAGGAAACTAATTTTGTTAGATGTTCCCTTAAATAATTTATTTCCCTTTATAATTCTCAAATTTCTTGTAGTCTAGTTTCATCCTCTTCTACAACTTTTTTGAATTTTGTTGAATTAAATGCCTCTAAAAAGTGAATAGAATTGGCAAGTGGTCTCATCCTCTATTTTTGATCAAATTAATTTGATGGATTTTCTAGAGGTAACCTAGGGGTTGTGGGAATTGGAGGAGTGGGTCGAGATAATCAAGGTTTGTCTCATTTCTTCTTTTCTATTTCTATGGGATTTTACACTAATAGCCAAGTAGTGACCCATGTTATTCTTATTGTAGTGACTAAATCTTGCTAGTTGGGTTGGAAAAAAATTATTTTTTAGATGGAATTTACGATCTTGACTACTTTTTTGAATAAAGGATCTTCTAATAATATTTATTGTTAATTGGCTTCTATTGTTGAGAATATTTTGTGTCTAGTTCCTAAATTTGAAAATTTGTTTATTTTTTCATATCTCTAGGGTTCAATGGTTTATGGTAGTTGACTATTTGGATAAATGGTATCTTGACAATCTTGATAAGTGGAATGACATGGATTGGGGGTCTTTACCCTTGGAAAAATTTAAGATTCATCTCCAATTACTTCATCATGATTGAGTGTAATTTCTTCATTTTGACTCTTATTGGGAGTTTGATTCAATGTTTTAAATCATGGAATATTTTGTTCTATGAGGTTGGTGGTATCTTTTTAAGCTTCCTTTTATCATTTTATCTTAGATTTATTAATAGTTATGGATGTCTAGAAATTATCATTTTGTAAATGAACGTGAATTCTCTTTCCTCAATATAATTTTACCTTTTTTCCAAAAGGAGAGAGAGAAAGAGTATTATAGGATCGACTACCAAAAAAACATGTATAGTGCTAAACCATTAAACTATAAATATGTGTGTCTATAAACCATTTAGTAACACCTTTAAATACTATTACTACTATTATAATAAAATATTAAATTGTAATCAACTTTGATCATGCCTCTATTGCAAGGTTTCACAAAAAGATAGGGTTTTCTCTTTTATGGACATTGGAGGACAAAACAAAGATTGGGGATTTAGGGCTCACAAAAGGGAATAAAAATTTTAAATAGAAATTCTTCAAGGTGGTTGTGATTTCATCTCAGGTGGGATATAAGTTTGTTGTTACTCTAGTGTCTAGTTTTTCCTAGGCCATTAAACCACTTCTCTATGCCATATAATCCCCTATTGTAGGTCTAGGCGATGATGTCAATAGGGAAGTGGATAAAATTGAAAAAAAAATCATTGGGAAGGGTTTTATTAGTAGATTCAAAGGTTTTTAGCCATGCTTTTCTAATCTTCACAAATGGATTATCAACATTTGGCTTCCCATTTTAAAAAAAAATATTCAAATTTACCATTGTACTCATGGTGTTTGGTGGTATTTTCTTACAGTATTTTGGATTACAACACTATTCTCTATGATTACTTATGGATCTATGACTGACATAGGCTCATGATCAAGCCATATCATCCAAATTTCAACCCAACCTATGGATATTTTACTATTACACCTATATGGGTTAGATTCCCCAATCTTCTACTCCAATTTTGGTTTGATTCTTATTTTGAAGCAATTGGTAACTAGTTGGGAAAAAATGGATGTCAACGAAGGCTCCTATAACTACTTACATACCACTTATACTCGCATTTTAGTTTAGATTGATACTTCCAAATGTCTACTAGTTGATATTACCCTCAAAACTACAAATCATTGTTGTAATCAATTACTAGATTATGAATGTTTTACTCTTCATTTTCATAGGTGTTTTAGCATTGGCCATATTGCTACACATTGTTCCAAACAAAAATTAATAGCCAAGCCACTTGGTGGAAATATGTATCCCTAAACAATTATTCTATGAGAAAAGATGAATTTACTCATAACTAGGATGAATATCAAGAAGAAGTGCAAAAGGAACCAATTTAAAGCATGCCATCTCCCAAGAATGGAAGTCAAAGTATTTTAAATTTTGGTTTTCAATCTCTACCTATAGCTAGTGATGAAATT
>VDFB02360268.1:238823-275006 GCA_007258455.2 Sequoia sempervirens
ATACATATTATATGGTCTTTTAGACCTTATTTAACATAAATAAAACTTTAACACCCCCTAGACTCGCCCTGTGACCACCTTGATTCATTTTGTTGCATTTCACCAAGTCAAATTATGCATGAAGGGTGTAGGTGCTCCTACACCACATCGAGTGATTGCATAACATATCCCTTTTAATCCCTTATTATGTAGTAGTTGTAAAGTTTTACATTATCACTATTACATGACCTATTCCATCACCTACCTTGGCTCATTCTTGTCTTGCACTCAGTGGGGGCAAGAAGTAGATAGCCTTGTCCTAATAATGCATTTGTCATTGTCCCTTAGGTTTGTTGTCTTCCTTTCACTTATACAGACTGAGATTGGGATGCGGATGACCTTCTCATAGGTTAACTCGCCTATGCCTTACTATTCTTTGGCATTATTTCTTTATTTTTCTCTTTTGTGAGATTGCATGTGTGTAATGTGATCCCCCGTGATGTTTTGTTTGATGTTCTCTCTCTCTTTGTGATCATTCTTCTCTACGTCGTAAATATTTTACATTTTTATTTTTATCTCTTTTTCAATTGTCGTGTCTTTTTCTTTTGGGGATGATGCAAGGCGTCGAGACATTCATGTCTCTTCCATGTTGACCCAAAATCTTTTCCTTTATATTTTTCATTTGTCTTGTGTTCTCCTTTTGGGGATGACGCAAGGTGTTGATGCATTCATGTCTCTTCCATGTTGACCTGAAAGGATTTTTCTTTTTTTTCACTCTCTTTGTGTCATTCTTCCAATTCTATGTGTATTTGAGGAATGATGATAGTTTTGAGCTGTATAAAAACATCGTAGCAAGAACATACTGACCCCAAATCCATAGATCCCTTATGTGTTTGGTGTTTTCATTTTTGGGGGAAACCCCTCTCTTTTCTTTTTCTCTTACATGACGTAGCTTCACTTGGAAACATATGACTTAGAATAGGGCTTTCCAAGTTAGCTCTCATATCTTCTTTATTGTTTACATTTATCATTTTCTACTTTAAAGTAATTGCTCACAGCATGGTGTTTAGCAATTTCTTTAAAGTGGGGACATACATTGGCATTATTCTTTTTCATTTTTCTTTTTCATGGTTCATGGTGTAGTTTTCTTACTTCATACGATATGTTTCTCACTTTTTTGATGGTCCAACACTGGGTGTGATGTCCTTCAAGAGCATGATCTCTCTTAGCATATTACATTCCTCTTAGTGGCTTGATGTGACACAAGTACTGCATCCCCTAAGTTCTAAATTTTTATTCTTTGATTGGTCCTCTCTTGGAGACATTAGGCATAGTGTTCCCTAAGTTATAGACCTCGCATGAATTAAGAAAGACTCCTTTTAACATCCCTCATTGTTGCATTTACAGTTATATGGCCACCTTGCATAACACAACTTGCATTCTTGTGGAGCCATCTTGTTTATTCATGAGCTCCAAGAATAAAAAATTTTGCTTGTCTCATGACGCTCGAAAACCATTCTTTTGTGGCACCTTATTAAAGTTATCAAGGGGTATAACTTTGGTATGGTTTGAGCAAGAAGCCCAAATGAGGCATGACTTTCCCCATAGCCACTTGTGTGTGTGTGTGTGTGAGTGCATACCAACCATGAGTGTATGTTTCTCACCTTCTAAGACTTCTCACCCAACAGACAACCTAAAGTTTCATCGCCTCAAAGTGAGTATGCATTTTTTTCGAACAAACAACCTAGATCTGATCCACATCGTGATGGACAAACGGTTGAAGCTTGATTTGACTCTTTTATCTCTTTTACCTTTTTTTCTTTTTCATCTTTGACAAGTGTATGCTTGTTCTTTTTTGTTGCTCTTTATCATTCCCATGTGTGTTCTTTTGTGCCTATGATGGTTTTTCATGGGATCTTGATCTTGGGGGCTTGATCACCCCTCTTGATCATTGTCATCCCATCTTATTGGCATTAGTGCAATTGAACCCCTCTTGATGTGTGTTTGTCTACTTTAGTGTGAGTTTGAAGCAAGTTCATCCTCTCACTAAAGTGGGGGATAAATGTAGTGTTGAAAAATGTTGTCGGGGACATTTTCACACTTGTTTGGGCCCTCCTTGTGAAATTGGGCTTGATGTTGCCTTGATTTAGTGTTGTAATGTGGTTGACACATTCACACTAGGTCTTGGGCCCTTGTGAACTAATGGATTTAAATGGTACCTTGCTAAAGTGTTGTAACACACTTTCACACTTTTCTAAGGTTTTATTAATTAATTATACCTAATAAACCTCTTTTTAATCAAAATAAGTCTTAATCTTGCCTTATTTTTAAGTGTTGTAAAGTGTTGTGACACACTTTCTCACTTTTCTAGGCTTGTGATTAATAATTGGGATTTCTTATGCTTTAATTGGCCTTATTTTCAATCCACAAGCCTCATTTATTGCATCTTTTCAAGGATAATCCCGACACCAATCATTACCCAATCATAAGTCAAGTGTTTCAGGTTTGAATGGCCCAAATTTAGTGATCTAGGACTCATTCGCCACCTTGGGAAATTGGGTCCCACCTATCTTTTGGTCTCGAACCTAGTTTCACACATTTCTAAGCAATTTTTAAAATGGTCCCAAAAATTAAGCCTCGTGGGACTCATTCGCCACCTTGGGTGAATGAGTCCCATGTGGCCCAAAATCAAAATTAATTCAAATTTTTGGTGGGAATTTATTCTCCTAGATCTGATGTTAGCTTGAAGTATTGTAATTCTGGGAATTCTTACATAATTGAGTATAAATACAAGGTTCTTTCATTCATTTTCATCCAAGACTTTTGTGAGAGCATTCCTAATAGAAAATTGAGTTCACAAGATCATTCAAGTGTCTTCAAGAGAAAATTATCAAGCATTTTAGAGTAGCATTCAAGCATCAATCATCATGTCAAGGATTTCATGCATCATGTTTGTTATTGTGCTAATAATTGTGGTGTAGGACTTTATGATTCAAGCAAGTGTTTCATTCAAGATCAACATCATTCAAGCAAGAGTCAAAGTCTATATCCATTGCAACCATTTCAAGCATATTTGAAGCACTTTATTGCAAGGGTTTGGTGAGTTGCAACATTGTCATTTTTCCATTCATCATTCTCCATTCTTATTTGATTTCATTTCAAGTTTTAATTGCCAACAAGCGGTTTGACCAAGGAAAACCCCTATTCACTAACCCAACAACATTTTTCCATCTCCTTTGTGTGTGATTTGTAGGTCTAGGTTACAAATTTCCTAAGGAGCAAGATTGGAGAAAAGTTGCAAATCATTAAAATTTTCAAAGTCGTCATCAAGCCTTAAAGAACCTTGGAGAAGACCTACAGGTTGCAAATCAGGGTTTCATCTATCTAAAAATCAATCACGAAGGACAGAGCAGACAGAGAAGAGTAGGATCACACTTTGAAGCTTTAGAAAATCCTACCTAGATTGATTCACCACTTTTGGCGAATGAGTCCCAGTTCTAGTCAAATTTCAGGTTTTTGTAGATTCATATACCCTTTTGGCAGATTCTTGTTCCGGCACAGTTTTCCATAAACTAGACTGATTTTCCCAGTTTGGAAAATGAGTCCCAGTCAACATAAAAAGAAAAAATTCTAGTGTTCCAGACCTCCATCCAGCCATTTCCAGATTTTCAGGTGCACACCTTCCTGTCTTTAGTTTTTTGTGTTGTTTCATTCACTTTTCTAGGTCATTTAGTGTTACTTTACATTCAACTAGGATTTTACATTTCATTGTCTTTTCCAAGTTTAAACTTGGTGGTGAACCCCTTATTAGATCATATTCAGCCCCTAGGATAGCCCTCTTGCAAGATCTCTTTCTCCTTTGCATTGAGATCTCAAGGGTTTGTTCTTGAATGAAAGTGAAAATTTCCCTTTTAGGTCCTAAACCTTAAGAGGGAATCAAAACAATTTTCCACCTTTTCACAAACCATAACATACATCAAACTTCCAAATTCCCTAACTTTACACATTTCCTAGTTCTTAGGCATTCAACCAAGCTTATAATTTATACATATTCAATATTTGTGACATAAGATACTCATTGAATATATTTTTCCTCTATTTTACAAGTTTCTAGGGAGAGTGGATGCCAAAATGATGACATCATGTAAGTTCCATTACTTCATATGGACTCATGTCATATCATTCATGTCTAAATATTTATTTTACATGTATGTTTATGAGTTCTATATTCTTTAAAGATGTGGGATCATTTTAGGGTCATGTGCACCTCATAGTAGGGGAAAATGTAGTAGTGAAACATATATGTACCCATTCCATTTGTTATTTAATTGTGTGCTCATTTTGATCTAGGATATCTTGATACATGTACATATAGACAAATGGTGCATTTTTTTGCAAATTTAAGCTCATTCACCTATCCTTTACCTATCCCTATAAACACACATTCCCATATATCCATCCCTACCTTATCTTCATACACATATACTATCAAACATTTACCTAAGACTTTCATTTACTATGCCTATATGTACATCTACCTCAATATAGTCATTGTCTACCTAGATCTAATTGTTTTTCCACCCAAGGTGATTTTTGTAGTCAAATGATTAACCCTATAATTATAAATTTAAACTTGGCCTTTTCAAAATTCAAACCCTATCCCACTATCACCCTTTATTTTCCTACCTTGAGTCGATTATGTACACTTTCTATGAAGTTTTATGCTATGTTATTGTATTTTAAAGGCATTCATTAGTGTTCGTTTTGATCATCTTTCACACATCCTCTGTCGTCATAAATCATTAAAAGAGAAATCAGTAACAAAATGTTTGGATTTGGTGCACTAAAAGGAGTAAGAAATCTACATACACAATTTGAGGGGGCTTACTTGATGTCTTTGATCTTGTGAATAAGCTTTCTATGGTTTTTCCTATGTGAATGTGTTCCCTTGTGATACAATTGCAATCCTTTAAAGGTGTTGTGCCGTAGAAAAATGGTCCTTTGTCATTTTCATGGCCTTTTAGGTCTTGTTTCATGGTGTTGGAACTGTGTTGCTCTAATTTTATGTTGTACCATGGCTTGAACATGCTTATTTAGGTACTACAATTCAAAGAACAATGTCTTGGGAAGGTGTTGTGAAGTGTTGTAATACATTTCTACATTCTTCTAGACTTTATTTAATACAGTTCACCTAAAAATAACCTCTTTTCTCATCATCAAGTTCTATATTGAAGTGTTGTAAAGTCTTGTAACAAGCCTTCACACTTTTCTAGGCACGTCTTCACTATTTACACCTCTCTCATGCTTTATTTTTCCTCTTTATGCCCTCATATGCTTAATTAAGTGTATTTTTGCATATTATCCTGACAGACAACATTAAATGAAACATGTTTCCCGACACTTGTTTTTAGGTCCTAGGTGGGACCCATTCGCCATGGGTGGCGAATGAGTCCCCCTTGGCCCCAAATTCAAAATATTTAAAATTTCTTTTCGAGATTTTATTAAAAATCACTTGATGTCGGCCTGTGATGAGGTATGAATAGATAGTAAGGCACAAGAATTGTATAAATAGGAATTTTTCATCTCATTATACATCTCCTCACTCAAGTATTCAATCTTCTAATTCATTCAAGCATTCAATCATCCTACATCATCAATTGAAGCAACTATTGAAGCACTTTGAAGCAGCCATTGACATTACTTCAGACTTACAAGATCAAGGATTTGGTGAGTTAATAGCATTTGCATGTTGTTCATTTATCATTTCCTTTGCATTTCATTTATTTCTATTGGGTTTGATTACCAAAGTGGGGTTTGACCAAGGCAAACCCCTATTTACTAACCCTCCAACATTTTTCCCATTTGCATGTGTGTCTGTAGCCTTTGTTTTGCAGATTTGACAAGTTTAAAGGTGTTGAAAAGTGAAAATCAATTCAAATAGGTTATTCAAGTCAATATATCATTATTTCAAGCTTGTTGAGTGTTTTCTGTCCATTTTCTGCATAACTAACTTTGAGAACCCGACATTCAAACATACTCAAATCTGGTGTTGCAGAGTTGCTTCCTAATTTTCTAGAAATCCAGGAGTGGACTGATTCACCACCCTTGGTGAATGAGTCCCACCTGAAACCTGAAAATCTATATTTTGTCAGATTCTGGATCCCGATTGTCAGAAATCAGTTCCTGACACTTTTTCATCAGTAGGAGGACTGATTCGCCACCCTGGGTGAATGAGTCCCACTATGAAAAATCAATAAATTTCATCAGCATTCCAGATACTCTAGAAAACTCATATTTCATCCAAGTGCACTCTGATTTCATCCATCTCTTTCTATTTTGCATAATTTCTTCATTTTCATAGTTACTTGCATATCACAAAGTGTTTTCAAACATAGTTTAAATTACACATTTGCATCCATTCTAGTTCATTTTAATCAGTCAATTGCATTTATTTAAGTTCATTTACATCATATCATATAGAATACATCCTAATTTGAGTGTTATATAAGCATTTTGGACCTAAATCTCTCTCCTTTTAGGTGAAAAACCCTAGAAGTGCAAGAGCAAGCATTTAGGGTCCCAAAATCTATGTCACATTTTGGTGAACCCGACTTTTGAACATTTTAAAATGTCTAATTGCATTCATATCTTACATCCTAGTTTTTATTTGCATTAGCATTCAATTAGGGCATTGATTTGTTGTTGCATTCTAGGACCTTTCATTTTGCATTAGTGAACTATTCATTTAGTTTGCATTTTTGCATTCAATTTCATTGAAAAAAGTAAAAATTTGCATTCTGCATCTATTATTGCATTCTGTAGAACATTTAAATCATTCTTAAAATTCTGAAAAACACAAAAATATTGCATCCTGGGACTCATTTGCCACCTAGGGAGAATCAATCATGTAGACATGTAAAATGTACATGCACTCGATCTTGATCTACTAACATCGCTTCATCCTGAATTATCCCTCTGTCTAACCATTTAATCGAATAGCCTTATTTGATTAAAGTCATCATAATTCCCCTTTTAATTAAATAAATCCCTCAATTTAATTAAATCATCGTCTTTGTATAATTAGCTAGGTCATTTCATCTTCCTATCTTTGTTTAATTAAATAATCCATATTATTTGATTAAATCTCTAAAGTTCATCTAATTAAATAAAATAAATCAAACATTTATCTAATTTAATCTAACATCACCCCCTTTGGTTAAATAAATCAATATATTTATTTAACTAGGTTTTAATCATTTTCATCTCTTTTTGATTTATTTCAACCCACAAATCTAAATCAAATAGTCAAATCACCTAATATCCTCTTAAATTAATCAAATCCTAATTAATTTAATCTTAATCACTCAAATCCTCTAGATTTTGCCACTTGCACATGAAAATCAATTTAATTGATTTATAAATCATCTATTTTCATTCAAAAAAGGCATCAAAGATGGAATATTCCTCAAATTTGAAATCTCCCCCCAAAAGGACTTGTCCCTTCCAACAAAGCATTTAAAATCTCTTACATGTCCTTTTCTTGAGCCAAGTGCATGTGCTTCACCTTTCACCTCATCCTTCAAGCCATATTTTGAATTTGAATCTCCCCCCTCTTGGCACAATCCTCAAAACTTGCACATCCTCCATCCACTCATAGGTTGACAAGTGGCATCTTGCCATTGGATGAATGTTAGTCCCACATTGCTCAAATTTGGGCATTCATCCATCTTCTCATTCTAGAAACGAAGAGCTCATCTCCTCATTTTATCATCCACAATTTGAGTAAAGCTACCATGCTCAAATCATTAGCAATCCTCATCCATTATCATTGAATCTTAGCTAGGTTATGCATATTTTTCTATTGGAGCACTCATCAAGCATCAACAAAGTGGATCAATTATCATCACACATCAAGCTTGCATCATTGGAGTTGAGAAAGGGCCAATTTTCACATCAAATTGGCACCAACTCCCTTGAGAGATTGAGAGTTTGTTTGGTTTTAGAATAGGATTTGATATTTTGTTTCAAGTTTATTGTGTTCTTCATTTCGTTCCTCTTCTTTTACATTCAAATGAATTTCTTGAGGAATCATGATTTTAACCTTGCATTTAATCTAATAAGTCAATTGTTTCTTGTGTTTGGCAAGTGTTAGAACCTTGGTTCACAAGTCCCTCTGCACTTTTTAGAAAGTAGTTATGTGATTTTTCTGGCATTTTCCTGCATTTCTATTTTTTGTATTTGCATCTCTATTACAGTTAGTAGATTTTCTGTTATTTGCATTTCCACTTCTTATATTAGCTTGCATTTCCATTCACCCTTCCTTTGTGGTCCTTGCATGAGTGTTTGGCGTCTCGTTGATAATACTTTAGTGAGAAGAAGTTCTAGACTCATGGCATCCCGTGATAGCACTTTTGTTGTGGACCTTGGGATCTCATGAGCTCCTACTCCTAGTATGGACAATGGTGCATTAGGCCCTAACAATTCCACTTACATGCCTTCATCTTTCCATCCTATGCATATTGACAACCAAAACAAATCCCTCCCGCAAGAAAAGGTCATTAATATTCATGAGGATTTTGCACATTTACAACAAGATTTGTCACTTGAAAAAATTTCCACCACTGCTATCCCTGCTATTGAGAGCCTTCATCACTTAATTGAGAGTGATGATGGCTTGCAAGTGTTGAAAAAAATTGCTGAGATTTACAATAAACATGCCTCTTCAAATACCCAATCCGCAAACATTCATGTAAGCCAAGGAACCTCTCAAGTTCCTCCTCCTTCAACAATAGCTTCCATACCAACTTACACCAATCCGCAAGTCCACACAACTATGCATCAACCTAATTATGTGGCTACTTCTTTCCCGATTTCCACTAGCATTCCTACTTCTTTTGTGGCATCACAAGCTCCTTCCACCACTTTCACACCCCTTAGCATTCCTTTCACCTCCCCTAACATCACTTACACTCCATCACCATTTTCCATTCCACCTCAACCTACTTATCCTAATCCTTTTATTACACGACTCCTTAATATTGTTTCATCCATGCAACATCAACTTTCCACCATTAATCAAGGTCAAGCCGCTCCACCTACATATCTTGTCCGCAACAGCCCCTTATCATTAGTAATATTACGTACCCCGATGCCACAAGGGATAAAAATTCTAAGGTTTGGAGGAAAAGGAGACCTTATCAACCATGTTAATGCTTATACTACTTTGTGTAGTGACTTTGTCCTTGATGATAAACTTTTAGCTAAACTATTTCCAAGGACTTTGAAAGATGCGGCTTTAGAATGGTTTTCCAACTTTCCCAGTTATTCTATCTGTTCAATTTAACGAATTTGTGGAAGCTTTCATTAGTCACTTTCAAGTGAACATGACACCTAAAAAGACAATGGCCGACCTTATGAGATGTAGACAAAACACAAATGAAAAAGTGACAGATTTCATCTCTCGTTACCAATCCTTATATGCTCAAGTTGATGTCAAAATTCCCAATGCACATTTGTAGAAGATGTTTATCAAAAATTTCCAGACCAGCCTTCAAGATAAACTTACCATGATGAAATTCCCTTCATTCATGCATTTATGCACAACCTTATGCGATTATCAAAATTTGGTTTCAAGTCCTGAGTCAAAATCCACTTCTAACCGAGTTGACAAACCTGAACATAACAATCAAAACCAAAACAACACGCAAAATTTCCATAAACCTAACTGATGCTTTTTACAATTTAATCCACCTCCTTCACCCCAACTGCAACCAACTCAACAAGTTCAAAATTCAATGGTCGCTACTAAGACAGTCGTGCCTTATTCTTATGGTGATCCGAATAGACATTTCACCCCTTTACCCGACACCCTCCACCATACAATGAACCGATTAATTCAAAAATGCATGCTCACCTTACCACTTGTTCAACCACTTGATCCTAATCAACCCTTACCACCTACCTTCAAACCTAACTCGTATTGCCATTTTCATCATCAAAATGGCCATAACACCGAACATTGCAAGCATCTTAAACATTTAGTTCAAGACCTCATTGATTCGAGTGAAATGACCATTATGGGTGTTAATGATCAAGGCAATAAGTCTGTTGCACCCCCTAACCAAAATTTGCAAATCTTCACCAACCCTATGCCTAAACACACTACCTCATTCATAAAGGCAAGTGAACCTTCAAACCCTGATGTAATGACTGTTGATACACACAACGAACAACCTAATACACCTCCTATTGTTGGCCAAGCTAGTCCTATGGATCAACTTGTAGCTATGATAGACATTATCCCTCGCAAGGGCCAAGCCACTAAATATCTTGATATTACTTTTTTTCTAAAGGCATACTACAAAAGCTTCCTACTGGTCCTCTCTACATTGCTAGCAGAATCTATGATAAACCTACTAATGGGATATTAATAGATCTCACTTATGGTGAGAATGTGATCACAAAAGAATTTCTAGTATTACATGATCTATATCAAGATGACTATAGTATAATGATTGCATAAATTAAAACACATAATGGTTTTGCATGCCCTACGATTGGATCAATCGTGCTACCTTTACAAATCAGACCTAAAACTTTGGAGGTAACATTTTCCATTATTCCACAATATGACCAATTTCGTTTATGGCTAGGCCTTCCTTGGCTTCACTCAATGAAAGTGGTCCCATCAGTTGTTCATAAGTGCTTGAAATTTCCACATGGCAATGAGGTATTCACCATACACCATAGTGGTTTTAATCCTTTATCTTCCAAAGGTAACTTTTCATTAGAATCCTTTTGGACTGAACCCATGGAACCTATCACCCCTCGTAAGGACTTCTTTTACATTTCTTATCAGAAGTTTAAAGCCAGAAAAATTGTTGAATTATCTCTTCGTAACACATCTTTGACCACCTCCACTCATCCTATCCTCGATGAAACCATTATTATACCTGACTCTGATATTGAAAAAACCATCAAACCTTATGAACAATCTCCTCTTGACACTTCCTAGCTATTATTTAAACAACCAAGAGAAAATGAAATAACTCTTGTCTTACCTCCTCGTATCAAGCAAGTCTATAAAGTGAAAGAGAAAGTGGTTGATTCATCCTCTTCGGTTTCTCCTACTCTTCCCCTTCAGAAGTAGAAGAACCTATGATGACTCAATCCACTCTTACACCTCAACAACTCTAATACAAAATTAAATGAAACCGCGATGCTCAGGAACGTCGGCATCGTCGTTGTCTCCTGGCTCATCAATCTCGTACAAAAGACGATCAAGAAAATCAACCTCCACCCTTGATAGAAGTAATAGATGACCACCTTCCCTCTCCTAATCTTCCACATAATAGTTCAACCCAACAATTGCAACAAAACAAGCCCATCCAACAACCAACACTCTTGATACACCCATCCTTAGAAATCACCCTTCGTCCTCCCATCGTTATTAATCTTGATGATGATGATGAAGATGTGACAATCGCTAAAATAGACGAAGAAATACACAATGGTTTGAACTCTTTATTTTCATCTCCAATGAGCTTAAATGATACATCCTTTCCACCAAGTGAAGAACCTTGTACAAATCCTAGTTCGGCACTTGTGATTCCTCCTTTAGATAGTCAACCACCTTCACATTACACTGAACATGATTGGGAGGTGGATGACTTGCATTTTCCTAGCTATCCTTTTATCTTTTCCTTAACCTTTATTTTCTTTTTCTTTTCATGTGCGTATCGTGTTCCCTCGAATCATGCATTTGATATTTTCTCTCTTTGTAAATTTTTTTATATTCGTACCTTTATTCTTCTATTCATCGTGCTTTGTTTTGTGTTTTCCTTTTGGGGATGGCAAAGCATAGAGATGCCCATGTCTCTTCCATGTTGACCAAACAACTTGTCCTTTTGTTTTGTTTTGTGTTTTCCTTTTATGACGCAAAGCATAGAGACACCCTATGTCTCTCCATGTTCACCCAAATGGACCTTTTGTTTTTTTTTTCCTTTTGGGAATGATGCAAAGCATTGAGACCATAATGTCTCCTTCATGTTGACCAAAATCTTTCCTTTTCATTTTTCTTTTCACTTGTGTTTTCCTTTTGGGGATGATGCAAAGCATTGAGACTGCAATGTCTCTTCCATGTTGACCAAAACGGACTTTCTTTTTCTTTATTTTCACTCTCTTTGTGTCATTCTTCCAGTTCTATGTGTATTTGTAATGATGGCAGTTCTGAGCTCTTTCATAAAAACATTGCAACAATGAACATACTGACCCCAAATCCATAGATCCCTTATGTGTTTGGTGTATTTTTTTTTCTGGGGGGCAACTACATTTCTTTGTTTTTCCTTGACATGATGCAGCCTAACTTTGAAACATATGACTTGGCATAGAGCTTTCCAGGTTGGCTCTCATGTCTTGTTTCCTTTTTGCCTTTTATTTTCTTCTCTACTTTCAAGTAATTGTTCACGGAATGATGTGTAGAAGTTCCTTTAAAGTGGGGGGAATAAATTACCATTATTTCATTGTGCATTCATGCTTCTTAGTGTAGCCTTGTCATTTATGTGATCCGTTCGTCACTTTGTGGATGACATTGGGTGTAATTTCCTTCATAAGTGTGATCTATCTAAGCATATTACATTCCTCTTTGTGGTTTAATGTGACGCATTGCATCCCCTAAGTTGTGGATATACTATTTTTTGATTGGTCCTCTCTTGGAGACATTAGACACAATGTTCCTAAAGTGACTGACCTTGCATAAACTGAACAAGACTCCTTCGAACATTTTACACTTTTACATTTTTTGCATTTCTTGGCCACCTTGCATAACACAGCTTGCATGCCTATAGTGTCGTATTGTTTTAAAGCTTAACATTTACATTTCTTTTGGATTTTTAGTGCCTTGTTAAAGTTATCAAGTGGTATAGCTTTAACATGGTTAAGCAGGAAGCCCACCTAGCGGCATGACTTTTCCCCATAGCCACTTTTGTGTTTGTTTGTGAGTGCATACCAACTAGCGTATGTTTCTTACTCTTTTTTTTGGGTTTTCTCATGCCCCAGAGTGAGTAGATTTGGGTTTTCTCATGCCCCAGAGTGAGTACACATTCTCTTTTTTCAAACAATCAGCCTAGATCTCTTTTCACAACTAGTTGGATTGATGATCGAAGCTTCATTCAATTCTTTTCAACACTTGTGTATTCCTTTGTCCTTATGCCTGGTTTGCCATGGGATCTTCATCCTGGGGGCTTGATCATCCCTCTTGATTGTTGTATTCCATCTTGCTAACGTAAATGCATTTGAACCCTCCCCTCAATGTTCATGGCTACTTTAGTGTGAGTTTAAAGCTGGTTCCTCCTCTCACTAAAGTGGGGGCTAAATGTGCCATAGAAAAATGGTCCTTTGTCATTTTCATGGCCTTTTAGGTCTTGTTTCATGGTGTTGGAACTATGTTGCTCTAATTTTATGTTGTATCATGGCTTGAACATGCTTATTTAGGTACTAAAATTCAAAGAACAATGTCTTGGGAAGGTGTTGTGAAGTTTTGTAAGACATTTCTACATTCTTCTAGACTCTATTTAATACAATTCACCTAAAAATCACCTATTTTCTCATCATCAAGTCCTATATTGAAGTGTTGTAAAGTCTTGTAACAAGCCTTCACGCTTTTCTAAGCACATCTTCACTATTTACACCTCTCTCATGCTTTATTTTGCCTCTTTATGCCTTCATATGCTTAATTAAGTGTATTTTTGCATATTATCCCAACAGACAACATTAAATGAAACATATTTCTTGACACTTGTTTTTATGTCCTAGGTGGGACCCATTCGCCATGGGTGGCAAATGAGTCCCTCTTGGCCCCAAATTCAAAATATTTAAAATTTCTTTACAGGATTTTATTAAAAATACTTGATGTCGGCCTATGATGAGGTATGAACGAATAGTAAGGCACAAGAATTGTATAAATAGGAATTTTTCATCTCATTATACATCTCCTCACTCAAGTATTCAATCTTCTAAGTCATTCAAGCATTCAAGCATCCTACATCATCAATTGAAGCAACTATTGAAGCACTTTGAAGTAGCCATTGACATTACTTCATACTTACAAGATCAAGGATTTGGTGAGTTAATAGCATTTGCATGTTGTTCATTTATCATTTCCTTTGCATTTCATTTATTTCTATTGGGTTTGATTACCAAAGTGGGTTTTGACCAAGGAAAACCCATATTTGCTAACCCTCCAACATTTTTCCCCTTTGCATGTGTGTTTGCAGCCTTTGTTTTGTAGATTTGACAAGTTTAAAGGTGTTGAAAAGTGGAAATCAAGTCAACTAGGTTCTTCAAGTCAACATATCATTATTTCAAGCTTGTTGAGTGTTTTCTGTCTGTTTCCTGTAGAACTGACTTCGGCAACCTGACATTCAGACATTTCCAAATCTGGTATCGCAAAGTTGCTGCCTGATTTTCCAAAAATCTAGGAGTGGACTAATTCGCCACCCTTGGTGAATGAGTCCCACCTAAGACCTAAAAAATTAGTATTTTATCATATTTCGGATCTTGACTGTCAGAAATTAGTTCCCAACACTTTTTCATCAGTAAGAGGACTGATTCACCACCCTGGGCGAATGAGTCCCACTGTGAAAAATTAATAAATTTCATCAGCATTCCAAATACTCCAGACAACTCATATTTCATCCAGGTGCACTCTGATTTCATCCATCTCTTTCTATTCTGCATAATTTCTTCATTTTCATAGTTACTTGCATATCACAATGTGTTTTCAAACATAGTTTGAATTACACTTTTGCATCCATTCTAGTTCATTTTAATCAATCAATTGCATTTAGTTAAGTTCATTTATATCATATCATATAGCATATATCCTAATTTGAGTGTTACATAAGCATTTTGGACCTAAATCTCTCTCCTTTTAGATGAAAAACCCTAGAAGTGCAAGAGCAAGCATTTAGGGTCCCAAAATCTATGTCACAGGTGTATTTCTAAATGCAATATACTAGTCTCAAATATCTCAATAGAGTAAAGAAAGTGAATATCAACCATGTGAGGAGTAGAGTAGATTTGTGCACTTATAAGGTCAAGTATGGGTGCAAAGAGCCAAAAATAGTCAAAGTTTAGGATGACACAATTTATTCTTCAATCAACAAGCTAAATACCTTATCCTCTTTGTATTTAATTTTATAATTGAATATAATTTTAAAATATATTAATCCAACAATTATCACCAACTAGATCTAAGTTAATTTCATCTTATTAATTTAGCCTAAATCACTCCAAAAAATATTTTACTTTTTGAAAAATATAAAATGCTTATTTTAAAATGTCTAAAATTATAAAATATAACTAATACCATCTCTCTTCCTAATTGATTCAATTTAAAATTATATGAAATTTTAAATGATCCTCATATTGTCCCTTCCTAGTTGATTAAATTTCAAATTGTATAAAATTGTAAAAGATCCTTCATATTGTCCATTTTCACATGTTGAATAAGTAATAAACTTTAATATAATGAAATATGCTCTTTAACAACTTTAATTTTTTTTCTTTTTTTTATGGAGGTCATCCACAAATTATTTTTTGCTACCTAATATGGGAGCACGGGTCTTCTTGGGCTGAACCTCTTATTGTCCATTTGGATTGAGGGGGCTTTTTCACTGTGAGAGTCCCTGGTGGGCTCATTTAGAACCTTTCAACTTCCCCAATAGACCAAGGCCCATTGACTTTAATTTGTATATTAAAGAAATTTCCATAAACACCGGAAAATTTTAGATGATTTTATAAGAAACAAAAATACGATGTAATAAAGAAAGCTCGTTGCCGTATTACGATTACTTAATAATTAAATAAAAATATAATACAATAAATAAAATTAGCTTTGCCGGAAGAATCACGTGGAGACTATTAAAAGTCTCTAATCTTCCTGTAAATTAAGAACAATAAAGGAAAGCTGTCAGTGACCCCTCCATTACCAAGAACTTACGAAGAGTCGGCATGAAAACACGAAAACATCACAGTGCCGTGCAACTTACTTTATGTTATAACCTTTAGGTACTCTGACTTTCACTTTATTCCATGTTTGGACAGAAGTGAAGTGAGAAAACAACTTGACACCACAGAGATTGCACAGAAGTCAAGTCAGTATTTAAAAATCAACTGCTCACGTAAACTTTTGTACAGAAGTCAGGTGAGGAGGGTCGGAAATTACTGTCCACCATAATGAATTGAGTGGGCAACAGCCACTCCAGTCACTGTCAAAGTGAGAAGACATTTCTTTATCGTAGCGGTTGGTACACGGCTGACTAGGTACGTGTGGAAGATGTCTCGGGTACAGGTACAGACCCCGCAGATTTGAAATTCCGGGAAATTATCTGAAAAGAAATGATGTTACAGAGGCATTGCTCTCAGTCGCTCGTGTAGATAGATCGTGGAAATATCGTCTCTCAAAGCATTTAAGTATTCTGTTTATCTATAAAATTATGTTATCGAGAGCGAGCTACTCTGTTTCTTTCCAGTTCCATCACCGCTTCGGAGAAGTGATGCGCGGATTTTTAGTTTCCTGTTTATATTTAGTGGGGTTCAATTCTTAATAAAGTTTTAAAAAAAAAAAAAATAGATAATTAGTTTGATTCATTTAAATAATCTGCGCAATATTTAGTGGGGTTCAATTCGTAATAAAGTTTTTTTTTTTTAATAATTTAGATTATCTGATTCATTTAAATAATAAAAAAAATTTGCATTATTGTATAGAATTATAGAGAAATAGTTAAAGGAGGTTGTGATTAAAGTGGTAGGACCATTTGGTTTTCATATTGGAGATTAAGATTTAAATCCTTTCATGTGATTATCTTAGTGTTGGTAGGTATGCTATAGTGGCAACCTAACTTCATTAGTAGGTATGTGGTAGTTTTGTAGATGACATTATGGAGCATGCTAGAGGAACATAGAAGGAATATAGAGGAGAGGAGTAGATATCAATGCTGGTGGATATGCTAAAGTGGCAACCTAACTTCAATTAGTAGGTATGGGTAGTTTTGTAGATGACATTATGGAGCATGCTAGAGGAACATAGAAGGAAGATAGAGGAGAGGAGTAGATGTCATGTAGGAGAAGGTAGGAAGTGAGAAGAAGGTGAATTGTTCAAGCTAGAGCACGTCAAAAGAATGCAAGGGAAGATAGAAAGAGGTTCAATGTTTTGTATTGGAGGAATATAGGAGGGAGATGATGGGAGATGAAGAAAATGAAGTTGATTCCTTGTAGGAGGTGACATGTGGTGAGAAGTAGAATGATAATTAAAAACTCATTAATATAAGAGGTGAGGTGCTATTACCAACCCTCACTAAATAATCTTTTAAAACAAAAAACTAAACATATTTAAATAGCTTTATATGCTAACTAAATACATACAACAAATGAAAGCATAGTTATTCTTGAAATGTTAAGTAAATCAAAGTTGAATTTGGAATTTTGATAATTGAAATGTTATTTTCAAAAATTAAATGTAACATGATAATGGTGTAGCATTGTAAATTGTTGTTGCTTACGATTTCACACTAGGTTTGGTACCCAATTTAGTGCATGTGTCTAATTATGTTTGTAATGTGCCTATTTAGCACCTTTTTGGTAAGCTTGGTTAAATCCTCTATTATTGGACCCATTCAAAGTGAATTATTCTTGGACACTAGTGTGGTTCACTAGCGTCCTAGCCATTCATGTCAAAACTTTTGAATTCAAAATTCGGCCTTGGGTGATCCCACAATAGTGGTTTACAATTTTTGGCCAAATTGGACACTGAAATTATTTTTTTAAACTAAATCTTCACATTCAAGCACCTATAGCGGCTAAACCGTGAAGAATTTGAAGATGATGCAAACTAAAGTCTCGTCACATTTTGTCTGCAAATTCTAAAAATATTTTTTTCAAAATTTTTGGAATCGATTCCACTTCTTTTCCATCTCCCCAGGGTTTTCAAAAACAACATTTTTTAAAAGTGACACCACCGATAACGCATAAATTTTTTCCATGAAGGATAAAATTATAATTCTTCAATTTAGATTTTAATCGATATCTAGTGCTTCCACTTGGTTAGATAGTTTTTTTTATTGAGTTTTTCTTTAATAAAGTTTCAAAGTCAAACCAATTACAATTCGACATAGCGACCGTGAAATATAACTTTTTGTATATATCAAAATTTTTTTTTTCTATTGGATCAAAGACTTCAATATCTAGTGCACTCATATTTAAAAAAAAAAAAAAAATTGATAATCTGCTATTTTTCCACATGTGCATAATAGAGACCTTCATTTTCGATGAAAAACCTATGTTTAATAAAACTAAAATATATCAAATACATAATAAAATCAAAACATATTAAAATTATATTCATTGGATAGCTCGTTCTGAGGACTACCTGATTCTAGTTGGGTTTGTGAATATTCCTCCATTTTCATCCTCAAACCAAGCTTTGAAGTGCCAAAATTCAAGTTTTTTTTTTTGTCTCAGGGGAGATGAAGAATAAAGGGGGTTTGAACAAACCCCTAGGGGTTCGAGTGAACCACTAGGGGTTCGCTCGAACTAGGGTTCATTCGAACCCCCCTTCTATAAGGGGTTTTGATGGATTTTTTGGTGGGAAAGTATTAAGAGGGTTCGCCTGAACCTAGGTTCTACTGAACCCCTAATTGGTTCAGTAGAACCAATAGGTTCGTACGAACCCCTAAAATCAATTTTTTTTCCATGCATTCGTTTTTTGTGAGTTTTCCTTCCTCACTTCAATTGTAAACCACTATTGTGGCTTCACCCCCTTGTTATGATTTAAAAAATGACTTTGTTGGCAGCCTCTCCCAAACGGTTGCTCAAATATGTGTTTGATCTCATATATAAGTAACCTCTTCTCCCCTTCACAGGTCTAGAGCAATAAAGCAAGGAAGGGAATGAGTTAGAAACAAAGAAAATGATTAGAGAAATAATTCAATAAGTTTGCAATCTACAATTTGCCAACTGATGAACTTCATTATTGCAATAAATCCATGCTCAAGTATCATGTGATGTTTTTTTTATTGTTATTATTATTGTTGCATGTACTAACACTTGCAGGATCTCTAAGAAGTGTCTTCTTCCTCCTTGTGTATGGCTTGGTATACTTACATCTATATAACAAGGGTTTCATATATGAGTGGTAAACCTATCATTGTGTTGTTATTATCATTCTCATTAGCACGCACACTTTATCACTTATCATCATTGTTGTTGTGGACATGGGAACACCAACACGAGGTTTGACCAAGGCAAGCCCCTATACAACAAAAGCCTCCCCTTTCCATTTTTGCAAGTTTTTAGGTTTTTTTTGTTGGAGGATTTGACATCTTGACTATTTTGGAAACTCATAAACCCTATCTCTTGTATGTATTAGCTCATCATTGATAAACTAGGGCATGTTGATTATTTGAGAACAATCACATATTAATTTTTTATTTTTTATATCATAAATGTTCAGACAATGGGTGAAGCCACAATAGTGGTTTACAATTTGATGGAAGAAGGAAAACTGAGAAAAAATGGCCCCATGGCAAAAAAATTGGTTTTAGGGGTTCGAATGAACCTACAAGTTCGACCGAACCATAAAGGGGTTCGATCGAACTAGGGTTCGACCGAGCCCATCAATCATGGGGCCAACATTTCCCGCCCAAAAAACAAAAGGGAAAATGCATATTGAAGGGGTTCAAATGAACCCTGGTTCTAGCAAACCCCCCTTTTCCCTAATTTTTGACTTTGTTCACACAAAAAACCTATTTTTTTACGCTTTGACGCTTAGGTTGAGGATGAAAATGGGGGAATCTTCACAAACCCAATTGGAGTCAGGTAGTCCTCGAAACGAGCTATCCAATGAATATAATTTTAATATGTTTTGGTTTTATTATGTATTTGTTTTTTTAGTTTGATTAAACATAGGTTTTTCATCGAAAATGAAGGTCTCTATTTTGCACATGTGTAAAAATAGTAGATTATCAAAAAAAAAATTGAAAAATATGAGTGCACCAGATATTGAAGTCCTTGATCCAGCAAAAAAAATAATTGAATTTTGATATATACAAAAAAAGTTATGCGTTATACGGTTGCGCTATGTCTGAATTGTCATTGGTTTGACTTCGAAGCTTGATTAAAGAAAAAATATTCAATAAAAAACTATCTAACCAAGTGCAAGCACTAGATATCAGAGTTACAAATCTAAATTTGAAAGAATTAGAATTTTATCCTTCATGGAAAAAAATTTATGCGTTATACGGTGTGCGTCACTTTTTAAAAATGTTGTTTTTTGAAAAAAACCAGTTTTTGTGGGAGATGGAAAAAGAAATGCAATTTGACTCCAAAAATTTTGAAAAAAATATTTTTAGAATCTACAGACAAAATGTGATGAGACTCTAGTTTGCATCATATTCAAATTCCTCACGGTTTAGCCGCTATAGGTGTCTGAATGTGAAGATTTAGTTAAAAATAAAAATTCCAGTGTCCAGTTAGGCCAAAAATTGTAAACCACTATTATGGGATCACCCCAATACCAAATTTGTATAGGGCATGTGCACCAAGATGGGGCACAAAAAAGTAGCCAAATGCCCAAATACAAGCAAAACACACTTGTGTTATGAAGAAATTCAAATAACACGCTCGTATTATGGCTCAAATTTTCCAATCCATAACACGAGCGTGTTATTTGAATAAAAAAGATTGTGTTTTTAGCATTAAAAACACAATCAAGTTTTTAGCATTAAAAACACGATCGAATTTTTAGCACTCAAAACACAACCGAGTTTTTAGCACTCAAAACACAATCAGGTTTTTAGCACCCAAAACACAATCAAGTTTTTAGAACTCAAAACATGAATGTGTTTTTATGAGAGAAAAATGCATACACATTTTGCTCAAAAGTTATAAAAAAAACCTACCCATTTTTCTCACATGTGGCCCGTGTTTTCTAGAATACTTTTCTCACTCTCAACCCAACATAATGCAAACGTGCTTTCTTCCATTTGCAACCTAGCTTCACAATGCCATGTCGGAGAAGAGGTAAGTGTTATTTTTTTATGCATTAGATTTAAATTTTGTTTGCATTTGAAATTTTTGATTGTTTTTTATCAATTTCATGTGTTTTTTTAATTTTATAAAAAATCATATAAACCCTAAGCCATAACCAAATTTAAATGATGAAATTCCCAAGGAAAACCCTAGGATTCCCGACCCTCTTCCAACCCTTCCAACAAACCCTAGACAAAGCCAAGAGGATTTGTTAAGGCATCTAGAAAAAAAAAAGTTATAATTTTTGAATTAGTTTCGAAATTGAGGGGTTCAACATCAAACCAGAATCACCTATCCCTTGTCTCTGCATTGGAAGCAATGATGATGAATGTTGGCATAGTTACAAATCAAATAAATCAATGGAAAACTTATAGAGGTTCATGTCACCAATTTTATGCAACAAAATTGTCCTATGATCAAGTGAAAAGGAAAGACATAAGAAAATCAAACATATGTGTTCTTTTTATAGATCCTAGAGCTAATGAACCTATTCCTATGAATTCAAAGAGGTTTCCAATACATTGGTGTAATCATGATGAGATGAATGTTAAAATTTGAAAAGTGCTCTTTTAGACAATGGGCAAGAAAAAGGCTATGGATAGAAGGAAAAAAGAGGGTATCCTACAATAAAAGTTGCTCAATGCTGAAGCTAGTATTCATGAAAACCCAGGATGAAAACTTGAATAATAATCTGATTATGGTCAAGAATGACTTGAGGAGGTTGCAGGAAGTTAAAATAAAAGGGATGAGGGTAAGGGATAAGATGAATTGGTTGGAAAATGGAGATAAGGGTTCCAAGTTCTTCTTTAGGTACATAAAAGAAAAGTAACACATGATGCAGATTAAGCAAATTTGGGTTGATGACAGGCTTCTAAATAAGCAGGAAGACATAAGAGATCAGTTCCTATAATTTTACAAAATCCTCTTTACCTCAGAAGAGGTTAAGGAAGAATGTTGCAAAGCTAGGGATCTAATAAAACAATTAATACCAAAGAAAATTATGGATGAAGAGGCCATTGTACTGGACTTCCCAATCTCAAGGGAGGAGATAAGGAAGGCCATTATATCCTTAAATAATGATAAAACCCTTGGAATGGATGGACTCCTTGTTGAGTTCTATAAAACATTCATTGATTGGATTTATGAGGATCTATTCTTAGTCTATAAGGAGGATTTAGAAAGAGGATCATTGGGCAGGGACATTAACAAGGGAGTTATCAAGTTGCTCCCCAAAGAAGGAAACAAGACACTTATCAAAAATTGGAGGCCAATTACCCTCCTGAATGTCTCCTATAAAATTCTGGAAAAAATCTTAGCAAATAGGTTTTCAGGTGTCTTGCTAGGTTTAATAAATAACACTTAGACAAGGTTCATAAAGGGAAGATATATCCTAGAAAAACTCATTACCAATTGGGAAGGGATGGATTGGGAAAAGTAGACCAAGCAAGAGGCAACTATGCTCCTATTGGATTTTGAAAAGGCATATGATAGAACATAGTGTGGCTTTGTAATGATGGTCCTTGAAGCATTTGGGTTCCCTAGTTCCTTTTGCAGTATGGTTAGAACTTTATTCAAATATGCAGTGGCACAGGTGGATGTGAATGGCACCCTCATTGAAGAATTCTCACTAGAGAGATCAATAAGGCAAGGATGCCCTCTTGCCTCGACACTCTTTATGATCGCCTATGATGCGTTACACTATATATTAAAAGAGACAATAACTTCTCCCTGATGGTTAAGGGTATCACTCTACCAGACAATAATGAGCTTCAAATATAATAAGTTTCCACAATCCATATTGTTAATTGCAAAATATTTCTGGATTTGATTGTGTGTTATTTTTTTGCATCAACATTTCGGATCACACTTCATCATCCATCATTAGGATGAAATTGAGAGCACCAAGAGAAAAATGATAAGATGCAGACCAAGTGAAGCCTAAAAAGGTTTGAGAAGGGAAGAGGAAAGATGGTTGCACGGGAAATAAGGCACAAGGCAATGACATGAAAGGAGGAGAAAATTCAAAACAAGCAAACCAAACATAACCTTCTAAAAGCTTAAGAAATCAACCAAAAAATCCAAGCAAAAAGAAAGAAATAGACCAAAAATGCTAATTTAAAAGTTCAAGCAATAAAGCAAGAAAATTAGAACAAAATAAAGGAAGGAAACAGGCAAGAAAAATAATACAAGAAGGATGGATTATTAAATCCTTTTTGTATTATTTTTCTTGCTTGTTTGCTTCCTTTATTTTGTTCTAATTTTCTTGCTTTATTGCTTGAACTTTTAAATTAGCATTTTTGGTCTATTTCTTTCTGTTTGCTTGGATTTTTTGGTTGATTTCTTAAGCTTTTAGAAGGTTATGTTTGGTTTGCTTGTTTTGAATTTTCTCCTCCTGTCATGTCATTGCCTTGTGCCTTATTTCCCATGCAACCATCCTTCCTCTTCCCTTCTCAAACCTTTTTAGGCTTCACTTGGTCTGCATCTTATCCTTTTTCTCTTGGTGCTCTTATTTTCATCCTAATGATGGATCACAGAGTGTGATCCAAAACGTTGATGCAAAAAACTAGCACACAATCAAATCCATAAATCTTTTGCAATTAACAATGAGCTTATCAATATTCAGCATGCAAATGATACTACAATCTTCCTATTTTAGAGGAAGGAAATATGAACAGACTAATGAACAAGCTCAACACCTTATATGCAGCCTCAAGTGCCAAAATTGAAATGGTTGAATCATCCTTGTTGGGGGTGGAATGATAGACCTCCAAATTGGCAAACAAATTTCAGCTTTCAATGGGGAGTGCCTCAGAAACTAGTAAGATACCTTGGTATTCCATTTTCCATTGATCCCTATCTAAAAGAAATGTGGTTGTGGATCAAGGAGAAAATTGAGAAAATTTTGACAAATGGAATAAGCAATACTTGTCCCTGGCTAGAAGGCTACATGTTTGCCAAAAAATCCTCTCCTTTGATCATAGTATATACTTTGCTTCAGTATGGTTTTTCAGTCATTACCAAATCAATGACATCCAAAAAAGGATTAGAAATTTCCCGTGGTCAAATGGCAAAGGGAGCCGGAAAAGACATGCAGTGAAATGGGAATGGTGTACTATTGCTAAAGAAAAAGGTGGCCTAGGTTTGAAGGATTTGAGGATGCAAGGCATTGCCTTGGCATCCAAATGGATAATTGGTGCACTAGAAAGTGAGGAACCATGGAAAGTCCTCATTAGGAAAAATATAAGAAATGAAACTCTGAAGCAAGCTAAGACATGGAGATCTCTTCCCTTGTGTGATATCCTTAGCAGTGCCCATACTATAGCCCCTATAGGTTCCAATTTATTTAAAACTATCTAGAAAGCATGGGAGGTTGTCAAGATGAATATCTCTAATTTCCATTTCATCAAGAATGGGAATAGTACCATCATGGCGGATAGATCTATTTGGTGGAAACTAGAACATAAAGGGAAACCCCTAGCCTTAATTGAAGGTTACTCTGCTAAAAGTTGGGCACATAAAGGAATTAATTTCTTTAACGACATTCTAATAAATGGGAGCTTGAAAGGGTGGCATGAACTAAGCTTACAATTTAACCTCCCACAGAGCAATTGGAGAACCTACAACATACTAAAAGAAGCATGCAAAGTAATTCAATTCCCTATTAAAACCAAAATTGATAACTTACGGTACAAAGAGTTACAATGGAAAGATGACAGTGCTTTAATGAAAGTGAATGCTAAAACAATTTATTGTACCTTAACTGAACAAGAGGATATAACTGAACAGGCTAATAAGATCTGGGATACTAATATGAACAGGAAACAATGGTATAATTTTTTTTTTAAAGAATTGGTAAAAAGAAGTGGAACCGAAAAAATCATATTTTAGGTAGTTGTTATTGCTTCAAACACTTCCTTTCAAGATTGCACAAAATGATATTGATATTTGTACTATATGTAGGGTGCATGGATTTGTTAGGCACATAATTTTTTATTGTATGTTTTCCAAGGAAATCTAGAAATTGTTCTGCAATGATCAAAACATATGAGGGCACAATGATGAGCCCAACCCAAAAAAAATTCTTTTTCAATTTGATATTAAAATGGACAAAAAAAATTATTTCTTTTGTTGTGTTTATCCACCGAAATATTATGGGTTATTTGGAAAGCTCAGAATAATGACAATTTCAATGGAAAAAGGAGGGTGATTACTGAGTCTTACAAAAGACTCATTATGTATGATATTTCTATGTAGGTGTACCTAACTATCGAAGTCTCCAAGGACAAATTCTAGAAATTCCTTGAAAAGAGAAAAATGGAGGTTAACATCCAAGAAGCAAGGTATGGACATTCATGGTAGACCAACCACCTTGGATTTGAGATATTCCTCAAGGACTATAGGGATTCTAGAGAGAATTGAATGAGGGGACAAAGGACAAGCAAGAAAGGAGGAGAGGCAAGCATGCTAGGGAAAGAGGAAAGACAGTGGATGAACAGGAAGCGACAGAAATTTTGATCCATATGAGTTCCAATCAGCATGGAGGGATAGAAGTAGTGGTTGGTAATGAAGGTGATCTTTGAATTCGGACCATAGTGTACAATCTTCCATCGACATATATTACCATATATAGTGACATATATGGTATAAAGACGTATATTGTAAAAATGTTGATAACACTGGGCATATTTTTGTAACTATGTACCCAAGGTAAAAATGTATATGGATGCAAACCAAGGGAATCTAGGACTGTTGAATGTAATGTGCAAATAAAGAACAACAACTTTGATACATAATCCTCTATTATTAATATTAAAAAAAATCATTATATTTTTAGCACTACTAAAATATTAAATAAAAATTCAAATCTAAAGTTTATAAAATTTAAAAAATTAGAAACAAGAATACAAATCATTCATACCTTTTGAACCCAAAACTATATGTAAATGCAAGGATGGTATACACCTCAAATTTTGAAGGAATTTATGATTTGTGAAAGTATGATATAAGTTGTGAAGAAAGAGTCTATAAAGTAATTAAATAGTTTAAAGTTTTCTTTGTTCAATAAAAATTCAAAATATTATTTACCAACATTTTGTTTTACATTTTGGAGTTAAACTAATCAATGAGATTTCCACTACATCCTAAGTTAAAATATTTAAAATAAAATAAAAACTTGTTTTCAAGAGTATTAAAATCACCCATAAAATTTATATTTTTTTTCGTATTTTCAATACTTAAAAATGGAAGGTTAATGAAGGATAAAAATATGGACATGCAAAATTAAGTATTTTTGTTTGGAGATACCCCCGAGGGGGTTCCCTTGAGCTTAGTTACTCATCAATAAATGGTAATTATTAATTTCAAAAGATAACTAAATTTTATAGAAGATTAAAATATTGTACTAAAAACTCTATTTTTATATTTTTAAATTCAATAAATACAACTTGAAGAAGAAATAGAAGATGAAAGCACAATTAAAAAGATGATTTTTCTAAGCCTCATGTGCAAATATGAAAGAAAACAATGAATTCTTCTTCAGAGTGGGGTTAGTGTTGTTATAGAATTAAAATTATTGCAAATTTTACACTTTAAAAGTTAGTTTGCTACTCTTTAAAATATTTATTTCATCTTTTATTAGGTTTCCATTATCTTTTAGCACTATTTAAGGTTGGTTTTCTTGTTGGATGAAGAAAATAGCCTTCATATGTTCATCTACATGTTAGCCACATCAAATTTAATTATCATAGTAGGGGTAGCATGAATGAAGATATTACACTTTGCATACAAGTCCACTAGAGTAACGGAAACTAGAACATCTAACTATTTCAATTTTGAATTTTTGAAACATCATATTTCTATAGTAGTATTAATCATTGCAAATATAATGGCTTATACTAATCTTAGAAGCTTCAAAATTTTAATAAGTAGAGCTTCAACAATAAACAAAAGATATAAACACAATTAACATTAGTTTTCTAAGCCTGCTGTCTATGAAATAAAATGATGATTGCATTCATTGAGTTTTTAAAATACAGTGGGAGTTATGTATGACGTTAATTTGTAACAAAAATAACATGTATGAATATAGCACTAAATTATTGATATTATGGTACTTGTGGTTATAGTTGAGAGTTATAAATAAGAAAAAGAAAAACAACAAACGTATGGTCATTGATTTTGATTTTATAAATTCATAAATGTGTAGTCCATATAATGGTGGTTTTGAAAATGAAAACTAAGACCCTCCTTCGAAGAGTTTGTTTATTACTACATCAAATATTGTACTAGTTTCAAATTCTGGAAAAAAATTACAGCGATTGAGAAATTTGCAATTTCTTAAAGACCATTAATATCTCTTTAACTTATAACTTCTTAAGCTAATCCTATCGCATCAATTACTTCAAGAGCATCCTCCTACTAGTTCTTTAAGATCAATTTATAGAATCATAATCCCATTTCCCATTATCATATGTTCTCTACTCAAAACATGTTGCTTGTTCAAATATACATGCAAATTGTATTTCACTCACACAAGGTACTCCCACAAATCTCATTGAACTTCTAGTTTTCCATTAACGTTTTTGGCACTGTGCATTGGCATACGGTAGACCTTTTTCTACAATGAAGTTTCAAGCAAAAGCAATTGGCATGCATGAAGCCAAACTCCACATCGTTTGCTATCATCGTCCCCACTTGTGCCAAAATCAGGGATTTGGAAAAGGGTATGGATATCCATCAAAACATAAAGGATAGTGATTTTATCATATGTTGGAGTTAAAGCTAGCATTGGAGATGTGAAAATAATGTGGAACCATAGAATGCCTCAAAGCCATATGCTCTAATGGCCTGTAATGATTAATAGATATGCACAAAATGAATTAATTTTAAAGTCTACTTTTAATAATAGCATTAGTAGTGATTCTACTTTTAATAATAGTGAGTAATTAAAAAAGTGGCGCTGTTGGGTTGAAATACTAAATGAAAATGCTTCTTGAAGGTCACATGATTGAAACACTTATTTTTTGGTCATGTAAGGCAAAGACATTAATGCTCAAAGTTGTTAAAGGGATGCAATCATGTAAATGTAGTGCAACTACATACCTATAATTGAAAAGTCAATGTGAAATTTTGAAGATTTTAATAGTCTTAAGCTAACAACATAGCAAAAATGAATTGTAGGAAAAATGGTGCAAGTATAATGGTTGAGGGTACTTTATAAATATGGATGTTGTATAAATGAATTACAAAATCTTTGTAGTATATTTTCTTCTTCTAGACCTACTATCATTTGAAAATATTGAAGAATTTGGTAAACGCACATACATGCAAAACAACTCCCAACATCTATGTGTTCAATAGTGTTTTTGGCTCATTGTTGGGTAGTGGGAGTCAATTTAATGTCAAAGAACTATTATTTGTGTGATGTGTCACATACCTACCTATTCACCTAAATGCTAGAAATTGTTTTAAACATCCCTCACTCTAATATTTGTTGTTCTCTCGGTGCTTTGGGGTTTAAAAAGAAAATTAAAATTCTTCACAATTAGATTTTCACACCCCTCTCTACCCCTAGTTATTTATATAATTTAATTTTAATCTTGCGAGTAGGTAAGAATTTACTCCATATCATCCAATAGTATTCATTTTTATGAGATACAAACAAAGCAATATTCAATATTCAAACATGAAAACTAAATATAGATGATTAATTTTATCATCTTACAATATTTTAAGGTAATATTCATCATTGATATCAAAACTACTTCATTCCCTCTCCTAAAGAAAACTCCTTTGACTTAATTATTGATCAATTTTATTTTGTTTATTTTACAAAATATGTAATAAATAATTAAAATTAAATTTTAACATATATAGTATTGTTTTAGATTCTTTTCAGAGTTTAAATTTTACTTAACTATTGTGGATACAAAGTTGATTAATATATAACTAGCACTTGCATCTAAAGGAAGTTCAAGGATTACGTCAATAGAAAACTATATGTATGTAAATATGTTAGAGAGTAAGTGTTTGTGCATAGGAGTGTATGGATGCCATGTGCTGTAAATTATAGTTGTATGTGACTCGATTAAACAATTAATAATAAGTGTTAAATAATGGAATGAAATAAACTTAGACAAATCTAAATTTTTTCCTTAAAAAAATAAAATATTATCTAATTTTGAAATATTTGCATACAGATTTAAAACATAAAGCACTGCAAATGAAAAAAGAAAGTTGCCGTCAAATTGACAAAAAAAAATTTGCAATAGAAATACAATGTTCTCATCCACTGAGATTTTGGAGGCTTTCACCTGATATTTTGGACGCTATTATCATTAAATAACAACTGGTTTACCATTAAACAGCAACTAAAACTTGTTTTCCAATGACTCAACAGTAGTTTGCAAACGTGAAACTTATTTCAGACTTAAATATGACATTATATATAACCTATCGACTAATAAGAAGTAACAATTTGAACGTTTTTCAAAATTCAATTTGTAATCAACCATTTAAGAAAGGCTCACGCGTTTCCATGTTGAATAAGATTAGATACAATTTCAGTAGGTTGGAAAGTAGCTTCTGTGAATAGAAAAGAGAGATTACTCACGATAATAGAATGATCTGGTTGTTGAGAACTTGCCCACATTAAAACATAATCGGTAGCTTGGATGAACAGACGTCTACTTTTTAGAACTTAATTGGGAATTACGTACATCCTTTGTCCTCATGACAGGTTTCATGTGTGATACCAATTTTGGTAGGTTGGAAAACAGCTGAGAGCTTGCGTACAATAACAAAATGATCTGGTTGTTGAGAATTCGTAATAGACATCTACTTTTTAAGTTAAGTGGGAATCACGTTCATCCTTTTTGCTGATGACAGGTTTAACGTATGATACAAATTTTGACTGGGTGGAAGTCTGTAGACTCTGTTCATCTTCCTGGGTATGGTTACATACCTATATTTGGTTCAGTAAGAATTTTCTTCTTAATGATACGTGACACAGTATAGAAAAGAGATATTTAGCTCTAGCTAAAAATAAGTTGATTGATGTTTTTAATAATAATAACAGCAATCGTCTTCCTTTCAACAACGAGAGCAAGAAACTGTGATTGCATAGTTAAAGTTACGATCCTCTCACTGTCCCTTATCACCTTGCTATATTTGAGTATTGAGTTCAACTTCTTATATGGATAAAAATTGACTTCTCTTCAAGACGACAAGGCTTGAGAAATGAGAATGTATAAGAGTGGAGGTGTTAAAATTTGAACCCTTTTCTTTGTCATCTATTATATATTTCGAAAACTAACTTATAGTTATTCAACCTTGTAATTAAATTACTAAACGCCATTAAACATTCTAAAGAGTTGAAACTCATACACTAAAAATTTAACAATGAACAATCAATTTTGACGATTGAAAATTGAAATAAAAAAATGAATGAATCTCTAAATATGAACAAAAATTTGTAAATATAAATATTTAATTATACTATCAATTATCACAAAAAAAAAAAGAAAAGAAAAAGAAGAAAATGGTTCCCTTTCTAAAATTTAGTAATATTTTTTCTTGTTTTCAATAATTGTTGGTGTTGGGGATGGCAATGTTAGGCATCCCAAAGTGGGATACTATCGCCCTCAAAGAAGCTAAGGAAAAGGTGAGGCTGCAAAAATAGTTCAAGATAAACTTGTAGCAGAGGACAATAGGCCAATTATGCTCTTATGAATATAAAGCATGAGATACATTTGTCAAAGTCAAGGACAAAGAGGAATGTGATAAAGTGTTGAGGATGCTTGATTGTACTTTGTGATCTAACTAATCATCATTTTGCTAAATTGTAGGAGCTACTCAAGCTATCAAAATTTTGCATTAGGGAAGCTGTCTTGGCCTCTCTTCTTTCAATAATTTTGGCTTGTGAATGTCATCTTACTAAAAGCCTCCAAGTTGTATGTTTAAGGGTAATGTTAAAGAGTACAAAACTTATGGTTTTTTTTGGGTTCCTTTGAGTTACCAATAATTTCCATTGAGTCATGTGTACCTTGTAGGTGTAACTTACATATATAATGTGTATCTTCAATATGTAAATGTGTGCCTAACAAGGAAGTGTACAAATGGTAGCAATGCTTTCCCCTTTTTATTTAGTCAATTCAAGTGAATTATTCTACATTATAGAGATATCATTCTTGGTGTCTTTTAACATCATTGCATATTGTTGTTCTCTTTGTGGCTCTTAATTATTTACATGATTTGATTTTCATCACCAATCTTATAATTAATCCCTAAGATTTGATATTATATGAGATTAATGACAAGGGTCCATAATAATAAAATTAATAAAAATCCATATAAAATACAAGAGAATATGATATTCCATGATGTTAAAAGACACCAAAAGAAGAATCTCATTGTAATAGAGAAATAATTTAGTGTTTCTAGTTTTTCTTAAATTGTTTCTATTTATGGTTCAGTTTGTGGATGCAACAAAAATCACTCACACACACACATTTCCTATATTCTCCAAATTCGTAGCAGATCTTTACAAGGTCTATATTTAAATGATAAACCATAAAAAGACTTTAAAAATTAATATAGATAATTATTTCCTAATATTCATGTAAATATTTGCATTCCCTATTATTAAGTAAATATATACCTTTATTAAATATTTCCTCTAAATATTTACTTTTTTTTTTGAAATATTTGATCTGAATTCCAATTATATATATGGTAAAAAGTTATAATAAATCATAAGTTGCCCTCCCAAATTAGGATTGAAATGAAAATCTAGCATCAATCTGGCATCAGCCATTTATTTCACCAAAAAAAGCTTAAACAACCCACTACATTGACCAAATTTTTATATGGAAAGTTTTTGTCTTCCTCCACTATTCTTCTAATCATATTTCTTTGTTTTTAGTTATAATAGGTTGAAGTGGATTCAATGTATTTAATAAACAAGCATAATCAACTAAACAATTGATGTCAATGGTGTGTTTCTACCATGTCATTTTAGATCGAATAGTAGGGAAGTTGAAGTTAGAGGAGTTTCCTAAAAGTGTTATTGCATAGAATGCCAAAATTATTAAAAAATAAAAATAAAAAATCATTAGTTCTATTTGAGTTTGGTTGGATCTTCTTGGGTTCATTTTGGGTTCACCTCTAGGACAAAACCATAAACTTTACACCACCCCTTGGTGTGATTCCCTAGTAACATCAAATCAGACCCAAATCTAGGGCCTTTATTGGACAAACTAGCAACATTGAATGGATTGATTGGAAATGCTAGGAGGCATTTTCTCTATTTCTCAACAAGTTACAATAGAGTTGACTAGCCTATCAATTCTCTAACCCTAATATAGTTATTAGTGCAAGTTACATGCACAAATTAAAAATTTACATATGTAAGTTACAACTACAAGGTACAATAACTTGATGTTACAAGATCAAATTTCACTATAACAATCAAGATGTCCTTAATATATTTTGGGTGTGACAATAACAATAAGACACCCACAAGTAACCTCCATAAAATAACCAATATCTCCAAGATTTTAAGAAAATGTTTTAAACATATCAACAAATTAGAGATAAACACATCAAAAAATGAGAGAAAATGTAGAAGAATGGAGTATAAGGGACACACAAAATTGAGGGATCATATCATCAAATATCTAAAATGGTTCAATTGGGTCAAGATTTTATTTAATTCAAGGAAGCTTAAAAATGAATTATAGGGTTTCTGGGACTGTTTGTCTACTGAAATTTTGTGGTTCATTTGGAAAGCTAGAAACAAAGAGAAGTTTCAAGGGTGTGCCAGAGGCCTTACTGAGTCTAATAAAAGACTCACATTCCTTTCCATTGCATTGCAGGTCATTGGGATGATGGAGATCTCGATGGATAAACTCATGAGGTTGATCTCGGATGGTGTAAGCAAAGCTGAAGTCAAGGTTGATCAAAGGTGGCACCATAATTAGAGAGATGCTGAGGTTTTCCTCCAAGCACTAAGGGAATTCCAAACTGTTTTTAATGTAGCTCAATCTTTTACCCAGCTGGCAGTGAATTAAGGAGATCCAGCAAGAATTTAGTTGCAGTGGAGGTGTCCGATCATATTTGTAACACGTCCATGCCGATACTCTAGTAGGAGTTTGGAACTGTTCTTTTATTTTGTTATTGGCTGCCAATTGACAGCTCTTTTTGCTGTTTGTATTCCAGCATACTGTATTTGGCAGTAGGTTGTTTCTGTTCTTATTATTATCAATACAAAAAAAAAATCTAAGATGGCTGGACATAAAGTGGAGGATTGATCACTATTATATTAAAACTAATATAAAACTAAAGAAAAATTTATTTATTTACTCACATTAATATGTTTGTTTTTTTTATTACTTCACTCTTTAATTTTGAAGAAATTTCAAATATGTGTCCCTTCATATCATCACATTAAAGAGCTCATTAAATAATAATCTCATGTAGTATTATTACGCACATTCTTCATGAAATATCTTAGCTAACAAGTTTATTGCTCAAGATCACTTTATGCTTAAGATATTTGATGACTTACCAATCTCTTAGTATGCATAACATTTTAATAACTATAACTTTGGATAAGGATTTTAAACCTTTTAAAATTACCTAGTGATGCCTACCTAGAACAAAACCAATTGTAAAAAAAAACCATAACTAAATAAAATTGAAACAATGTAGCATCTTAGAGATTTAAAAAAATAAAATCTAAAGCATCTCGTACAAAAATGAGAGAAAAGATAGGGAAAAAGGGAGTATAGAGGACATGCAAAATTAAGGGAACATTCCTTGAAATGTTTAAGATGACTCCAAAAATAGAAAATAAATCACTAATCTATTAACTAATATAAAATTAGTAAAATAATTAATTTACTTACACTCATATTAACATATCATCTTTATTATGCTTTCTTATCACTTCACTCTTTAATAATATTGAAGAAATTTCAATTCAATACCCCCACTTAATAATGAATAGCAATTACATCTAATTCATATAATCAATGATATTAGAGGGATCATGAAATAATCATTTCATATGTTACTTCTTCATTAAGTATCTTAACCAACAAGTTTATTGTGCCTTCTTTGAAGGACGCTGGTCTAGTGAACGTTAACTTTTAGCATCAAATCTTGTTGGTATTTGAATTAAAGTAGTCTTATATAAGAATTTGTAAATATGCAGTTCAACATGTTTTAAATTGCATAACAAAAGAAAGTAAGTAGTCTGTAAGAAGTCCGCTTTAAATTATTATTTTCATTGATAAATACATGATGTAGATTTTCAATTGCAAGAGTTTGAGCATTAGAGCCAATGCCCTATTGAAGTTTTTATCCACACTCATTCAAGATATTTGTACATCGGATTTGAAAATGCTTTTAGGATCAACAAAACTCCATTTTTGTCTCTTATATATAATATACTTAAATATTTCTACCCACTATAATTTTTTCTTTTAATATAACATAATACACCTTTTTATACAAAATAATTAACATTCTATAATACCATAATAAAATCTCACATTGTTACAATATACGAAACAAATATATATTTTAAACTATTTTTTATTTAAATGAATAAGAATAAAATAAAAAAATTCTTTAATTTTTGAAAAAAAATAAAAATAAAAATAATTTTATATAAATATTTTTTGTGAAATAAAATAAAATAACCTTTTATAAATAAATAAATTATTAAATAAAATATAAATATTCAATAAATATGTTAATAAGGGCGTGGTTCTCAAGTGGTTAGGTTGTAGTGATGACTAGCAGGGTTCAAACCATCGCTGGACCAATGTGCTTACAGACCTTGTGCATTGCCCCTTTTAAAAAATATATATTCAGTAAATATAAATTAATTATTAGATAAATATTCAGTAAATAATATAAATAAATTATATATATATATATATATATAACAAATAAATAATAAAAGAAATATCTTGAGCTTATTCAACCCGTTTCTCCATATACCTAAAACTCAATAAGCATTGCCACTCATACAGGCTGAAATTCATCTGTTTTCTAAGCCACAAATTCATCTGTTCAAAATTTCCTGTCTGCCTTCTTCTCTACGTACCGTACTAGAGAATTGTGCCGCCATTTTTCAACTGTTTATATTGTTCAACTCTTTTTGCCGCCATAGATATTTGAGTTTAAGCAGAGTCATGTCTAAGAACTTGTGAGTATGCAGCTCAGCATGTTTCAAACTGCAGAACAGAGGAAAGTAAGTAGTCTGTAAGAATACCGCTTTTTATTGTTCTCGTTGATAAACGCATGATGCAGATTTTCAATTGCAAGAGTCTGAGCATTAGAGCCGGTGCTCTGCTAAAGTCTTTAACCCCAGCCATTCAGGAACTTTATATATCGGACCTGAAATTGCCCAAGGATCAGCAAAATCCTATCTTTCACCAGTTTTACAACACACTTATAAGAGGTGCCGAACATGTGAAAAAATGCGAAAACATTAGCACTTTCAACCTGCCTCTCAATTATAGGTATGCTTCCCAGATACTCAAGCTTGAAAAGGAGATTAATGGCTTCCTGAGCATACTTCCTGCCCACATATTGCATGATACCAGAGTTCTTTTAGCAGAACTGAAAAATTTGTACTCATCCGAGGCTGCAGATATAAGCAGGGAACTCAATGATTACATAATCAAACAAGCTTCCATGTTAACAAATAACCCTTGCCAAAATACCATGATGCTTCAACAAATGGTTTTAGATGATTTGTTTGACTGTACTGAAACTGTAGGAGATTCCGCAAGCTATAATCATGATAATGGTTATGACAAATCTCAAATTTTGGTGGGTCTGGAGAAATCCACCGGGGATTTGAAAGAGCTTTTGTTCGACAGTGAAGTGTCTGTCGTTGGAGTGCAGTGTATGGGAGGCGGGGGAAAAACGACATTGGTCCTGGCTCTCTGCAACGATCCCCAAATTAAAGGTGAAACCTGCTTCCCCTAAATTTATGTCATGTTTTCCTCCTGTTTTAAATTTTCATTTGAAAGGTACTCTATGAAAATTATGAGATTTCTGCCTAGAATGCCAACATATGCCAAGATTTTGGGTGCTCTTTAT
>VDFB02360269.1:0-14462 GCA_007258455.2 Sequoia sempervirens
CCCTAACACCTGGTTTCATTAGATTCTACATTGGTCATTAGCGATCAAATATTCAAAAAATTTAGAAATATAAAAAATTCCCAAAAAGACAAAAAAATCAAAACATTTCAAAAGGACAAAAAATCACAAAATTCTAAAAATCCAAAAAATCAAAACATGTGAAAAACACAAAAACATCCATATAGCTTTCAAAATCCCAAAAATAGAGTCAAAGTCAATTAGGTCCGTCTTTGTCCTTGTTGAACTATGTTGCCTCTACGATTGGACATGGGAAAGGCCATCTGTTGATGTGCCCTCAAGGCATTAGGTCAGTCCTTTAGGCGTTAAATAAATTCATGATTCAACCCTTTTTCATTTCAACAAAGTCAAGAGTCATGTTGAACTATGAGGTCTTTGAGTGCACGACGTAGAAAAGGCCACCTATCGATAAGCCCCCAAGGACACCTAGGTCAATCCTTTAGGGTTCGTCGTGTTGTCGTGTTGGTCAAATAAGTCAGACATAGTCACACTCAGACACAAGAAAATCATTTGAATTTCAACATTCAAATCACGAACCAACAAACAACATAGTCTAGTTAGTCATCAAGTCAAAGATTAGTCAAATTTCCAAAACAATGTTGACCTAGTCACTTGATGGTCCCCTTCAAGATGCGTCCTTCTCAGAATTGGACCTAGTCAAAATGTCATAAACGAAACGACCAACACTGATCCAAATTTTAAACTTGAATCACTAAAAAGTGATATACATGTTTTGAATTTTGAAATGATGTAAACTAATAAAATATATATTTTTTAGTATATTTTATGTCTGTATTTTTTGAAAATAATTAAAAAATTATTTGAATATATATTTTAATAAATTAACACTATAATTGAGTTGTTGATAAAATGTTGGAAAATGAATTTACATGAGACGTCAACCTTTATATAGTAAATTTTATTTGTTTTCCATCATTTTTTTTTTGTGTATTTATAGCTTGAAACTTTAGGGCATGGATTTTTTTTTCCAATTTTGATGAATATATATTTTTAAATAAATATTGAAATGTGCGTGTATTAAAACTTAGTTGTTTCCAATCAATGCCAACTTTCATATAAATTATTTCTCTAAAATAGAAAAAAAATTATAGCATCTTGATATAGATTCTTATATCCAGGGCATCATATTTTTTTCAATTTTTTTTAATGAGTTTTACTATAATTCCTTGACATGGTAATCAACCTAATGTTTTGTGTTGATAACCTACATTTAGTAAGAATAAAAGGAAAAATGTAAATAATAATTAAACTATTAAGATATATACATTTTTGAAAACTAAACTTATGGATCTACAAAAGGGTATTTTTATATTTAAAATAAAGTTTTTTACACGAGTAGAAGTTGTTGAAACATCAATTTTTTAAAATAATTTTAAATTTTTGGTAAATTGGACTCAAAATGGTGCTAAATATGGATTTATCCAACAATTTTTGTTGGAAAAGTTGTGGACATATGTAACTTAGCTAGAGTGAATCTTACAAGATCATATGTTTGACCAAAATTAATCTTTAGTTAAAATTACTTAAATTCAACTATGCTAATAAGTTGGCCGAAAGAGTGACACAACTTTGTGCCGATACCCAATTTTCATTTTTAGGATGTGTCTTTCCTGACGACAGGCTCCATCACATAGTCATTGGCCTTTTCAGGATGTGTCTTTCTTGACAATAGGCATCGTCAAACCATCAAAACTGTCAGACTACCAAATCGTCAAACTATAAAACCATCAAGCAATCAACCTTCGACAAACAAATATTGGCAAACATATTCAATGGTTATTGATTTTTCTACTAGTCTATTTTGTCTTATCTTTTATTGTTTTATCTCTTGTCATGTTACTAGCAACCTCAAGGATGTCCCATGAAGGATTTAGAGGTGTGATGATGTCTCATGACCTGTTTTTCCTTGATTGTTGTCTTTGGTGTGTCTTGACAAAAAGACTGAGGCAACTTAGCCCTTAGTATGAGCTATTCCATTCCTTGTTTGCGACTCTTTATTTTTTGCAAGTGGATGACCTTGCACACCTTGTTCTATGTCATATCATGGTGTTTTTGGTCCATTTGTCACATTTTACCACCCAATGATGATTATGCAATGCCTATGATGTTACTTGGAAAAATACTGAAGTATTATATTTTTATTCTAACATCCATGTCTTCCACACTAACATTTCTTCTATCCCTTTATCCTCTCATCTTCTCATCCATTTTGAGAGCACACTCTTGTTCTTTGAACCTTCCTACTCTCTCGAGGGGGAATACCACTACGTCCTCGTCATCCTTCCTCTCCTCACTTTCACACTGGGGCATACTTTTGACTTGTTTTCTATGACAGTATGATAAATTGCATTATGTAAAAGAGGGGAAAAATGTACACATAAAAAATGACCTAGGCCCTTGAGCTACATTTTTCTATGACGACCACACTTCTCCCTCACATAATTAAAGTATGGGTATGTGTAGGATCATCATGGAAAAAATAAACCCTTAAGTGGCAAAAAATTTAGAAAAATGAGGGTTAGGAAACTTGACATAAATATTTGAATAAGTTATCTATATTATTTAAAAAATATGTAAGAATAGAATCTATAGAAAATTGAATGTAGTTTCTAAACTACTAGGTTTATTTAGAAAAATAAAAATCTATTTGGTGAAAATTTTAAATTTCAATACAATAGTACTTAAATTTCGGAAAAATAAGTAGGTGTTTGTCTAACCACCCTAACTACGATAAAATGATAATATTTTTATAAAATTTTATATATAAGTAGATGACTCATGTCTCGATGTGATGCATATTTTTTTTTTGTAATTTTTTTCCAAGTAACTAATTAATTATGATTTTTTTTATTACAACTTTTTAAAAATATAAAAAATCGCATGTCTGACCACCTTAACTTGGTCAAAACTTCATGAAACTCATTTTTTTTTTAATCCTATAGTATGTGGAGATTAGAATGTGACACATGTTTTCGATTCAGACAATGTGATACTATTTGAAAGCTATAGATGTTTTTCAATCACCCTATCAATCGGGACTTTAGTCATAATTCAAATGGAAAATGAATAATGATTATTTATTAAATTCAAAGTAAAGCATAATTTATATTGGTGGAAATATGAGAATCTCCTTTAAAAACCCTTTTTGTTTCATCAATTTTGGGTAAAAAAGAGGTCGTCAGCCACATACCCTACACATACCCATCATATCCACACTTTTTGGCCCATCATGTCCCTGCACATACCCGTATTAATTATTCCTCTATGCTTATTTAAATAAATAAATTACATTTATTTATTTGAATACATCTCTAATTGATCCTTATTCCCTCCAATAATTAAATAAATTTCTAATTTATTTAATTACCTTTTTTTCATTTTCACCTACAATTAAATAATTTGAGAGGCAAATTTTACGGATTAGTTGTGTAAGCTAATCCCGGAAATTGCTCTCTCTACTATGGATTATTGGAAACCTAATCAGAAATTGCTCTCTCATATTCTTATGGATTGTTGGAAACCTAATAACATTGATTAAATAATTACCATTAATTATTTAATAACATTACCATTTACCCTTCAATTAAATAAAATCATCCATTTAACCCACTTTTCATCCCACAAGTAAATAATTAAAAAAATTATCTATTTCCTTTTTTCTTATTCACATTTATGAATTAAATCATTATTTAATTCATAAGTCAACTTTCCTCCATAAATAAAATAATTTATATTATTATTGGATTTTCCAACTACCTCATCTATGTGCCAAATATTTTCCTTATCTCATTTATTCTCCACCATTGATTTAATTGCTTTCAATTAAATCTCAACCCTTCATTTCAAAGTTTTCCCTAACTTTGACCTAATGTTTCCCTACCTTAATGCTCCTCATCACATTGAATTCTCGCCTTTGATCTTAGGTTTTTATAAAATTTTAATCCTAGCCACCCATTCTCAATTTGGAATTCTTTAAAAGGCTATCTCTCAAGTCTTTTTAGACACAGAAAGCTATTTTTTAGCATGCTTGAGAACTTGATTACTTAAGCATACAATACTTCAATAGGGTATGTGCAGGATCATCATGGAAAAAATAGGCCCTTAAGTGGCAAAATATTCATAAAAATCAGAGTTAGGCAACTTGATGTAAAAATTTGAATAAGTTATGTATATTATTTCCAAAATATGTAAGAATAGAATCTATAGAAAATTGAATGTAGTTTCTAAACTACTAAGTTTATTTTTTTAAAAAGATCTATTTGGTAAAAAATTGAAATTTCAATGTAGTAGTACTTAAATTTCAGGAAAAAAAGAAGTAGGTGTCTGTCTAACCACCCTAACTACAATAAAATGATAATATTTTAGATATAAGTAGGGGACTCATGTTCGGATGTGATGCATTATTTTTTAAATTTTTTTCCAAGTAAATAATTAATTATGATTTTTTTATTACAACTTTTAAAAAATATAAAAACTTCGTATCTGACCACCTTAACTTGGTCAAAACTTCATGAAATTTAATTTTTCTTTTTTAATCCTATAGTATCTGAAGCATAGAATGTGAAAATATGTTTGAGATTCAAAAAATGTGATCTTGTTTGAAGCTATAGATGTTTTCAATCAACCTATCGATCAAAACTTTAGTTGTAATTCAAATAGAAAATAATAATAATTATTTATTAAATTCAAATTAAAGCATAATTTATATTGGGTGGAAAACAGAATATCCTTTAAAAACCCTTTTTCGTTTTCATCAATTTTGGGTAAAGAGTCACCAACCACATGTACCCATAATATCACCACTTTTGGCCTATCATGATCCTGCACATACCCAATACTTCAATATCTTGCTTGTCTTAGACATAGGTTATAGTTGCAGTTCAATTTGAGGGTAATTATACAATTTGCAGCAAGATAGAGAAGGCCAATGGAGGTTATTCAATGGAGGCATGAAGACCAAGTGATAGTGTTTCAATATTTTAATGTTTCTTGTTTTCTAAATTGTGCTCTATTGTTGATTGGGCTTTAATTGATTTATGCTACTTGCATCTAACTTGAAATTTCTCCCTAATTACACTATCCTACTTGTTGGATATTTTGAAGCAATAATCACAATCAATGGTCAATCATTATTATTTCTTCTATCTTCTCTCTACGCTAACCTATTATCATGATAGTCAACAAAAACATCATCAATGCACCCATCCTGCATCCATAAATCATCAACATAATCATAGCATATCACATCATACATCGTACATCATCATTATCATTTAAATTGTGATGAATAATATAGATTTATTATTCTAAGCATCTTGAATTGTTGCATATCATAAACATGCATCACATATCATATCATAAGCATAAATATCTGCATTATCCATTCATACATCCACATGCATACATCACATCATAAAACTACATAGAAAATACACAAAAGGAAATGCATCCATATCATATGGCATATCATGAAAAAAAAACTAAAAAAGAATATAACATTGCATCGATCCATATCATTACATCTCATGTATCATCACATATCAGATAAGAATAAATAAAGTGCATCCATACATATAAGCATGACACACCTCACATGATATGCATCCATACACCATAAGAATTAAATAAGATGAACACATCATATCAAATTTGTATCTGTATCATATATATATATAAAATGAATGTCATGGTATAATATCTAGATCAGTGTATGTATATTGATTATAAATATAGTATCCACGAGGCTATCAAAAAGGATCCCATGAATGTATATTTGTGTCAAAGAATGGGGAAACAAAATCAAAATGTGTATGTACACTCGAGCTAGCCCTGATGGTTGCTCCCCTCTCCAGCTTGCCTCTCTGGCTAATCCTTAGCCCTGGGTTGTGCATCACTCTGTTGTGAATAGTCAGGCTGTCCAAGTGGTGCTGACACATCTCTATGATAATGTATCCTATAATAGGCTGCCTCAGTCACAACCTCTCTATATAGCTTGGCAGATACAGTCCTACTTTGTGTCACCACTATCATCACCTCTAACTGTTGGTGGTGACCAATCTCTTGATCTCGCTTGATAGTCACAACCTGTACCTGCTTCTTGGCATGATATATCTTTGAAGTAATGGCCATAACTTACTACCTAGCCTAGTCCCACTCAGCAGTAATCACCAAAATCTATTGGTGGGCCTGATCCCACTCATTTGTGATAGCCTACACTTACTATTGTTGCTGTTGAATCTATATGTCTTGAGGATTAGGTGGTGTACATTGTGCTACCTACTGTTGTGTTTCCTAGTGGTGTGTTACCTACTAATACATTAGCTGATGCTAAACAAGAGGCTATTGTCCCATTGGTGGAGCTCCTAGAATTTGTCCATCTTGGCCATCCTAGCCACCATGTCCCTTAACTCTGCCCTTGCCTGCTCCCCTCCCTCTGGGTATCCCTCATGGAAGAGCACCCACTAGATCTGTCAACCTCCAAGGGGGTGTAAACCATGCATCATAAGTAAGCATTTTTTGTTTGATTTCCTAACCCTAATCATATGCCCATGGCTAAGCTACCAACAGTTTGAAACCCTCCACCACCTCTGGAGCTAGGATAGTGGGTCCCCATGTGGGAACCTCTCGAGAAAATCTAGCTAAAATGACTCTATATGCATCATCGAGCCTATCCTATTGCTCACCAAACTGTTGAGCCACTTTTTCTAGCAAGTATCGCTCTATGATGGTGTGCTCTTGGACCTACATGTACCATGTATGTCTAGCAAAAAAAACTATTGAACGTCATCATACCATGTTGGCATCTATAGCTAGGGTCACCATCTAAACACTGTCATATCATCTAGTACCCGCCACCAGTACAAAAAACCAAGTTTCCCTGTGTGTTGTAGCATAATGGTACCTCTATACCTCCAAATCATAGGATCATCTAGCTCAACATTGACCATCTACACAATCGACTGGAGCACAACAATATGCTCCCAAGCCCAAATGTGAATCAAGGTCATCTCTGCACTAATGGCTCTACTGTGACAGTAGAAAAATTCATGCATATCATGATATAACGAGGCCAACATCACCAACCCCCATGCAAATAATTTCATCCTATGAATCATCATGTGCCATGCTAAGCCCCATCTTGGGCTGAATCCTTTGCTCTGTCGGTTTGGAGCAACCAAACCTGAAATGATGGTTGCAATGATCAATTAGAATGTGTGCATGTGACCCCCATATGCCTCGAGGTCAATCTGCAAAGTTACTAGAATGATGGTCTCCATCTCCATCACCTCATGACAAGAATTATATCCTACATCAACATCATAAATCACCCACTCACCATGTAAAGGGTGATCATAATAGTGGTTTACAATTTTTGGCCAAGCTGGACACTAAAATTATTATTTTTTAACTAATTCTTCACATTGGGCACCTATAGCGGCTAAAGCTGGCCAGGGAATTTGAAGATGGTACAAAACTAGAGAGTCCTCATCAAATTTTTCTATAGCCAGATTCTAAAATAATTTTTTCAAAGATTTTTGGAATCAAATTACTTTTTCTTTTCCATCTCCCATGAAAATTTATTTTTTTCAGAAAACAACATTTTTAAAAAGTGACGCACACCGTATAACACATAACTTTTTTTCCATGAAGGATAAAATTCTAATTCTTTCACATTTAGATTTGTAACTCTGATATCTAGTGCTTCCACTTGGTTAGATAGTTTTTTATTGAATATTTTTTTCCTTAATCAAGTTTTAAAGTCAAACAAATTATAATTAGGACACAACAAGCCGTATAGCAATTGCTTTTTTTTGTATATGTCAATTTTTTAATTTTTTGTTGGATCAAGGGACTATTATTTGGTGCACTCATATTTTTCAATTTTTTTTTTGATAATCTTCTATTTTTCCACATGTGAAGAACAAAGAAATTCATTTTCGATGAAAAACCTATGTTTAATAAAACTTAAAAAACAAATACATAACAAAACCAAGACATATTAAAATTATATTCATTGGATAGCTTGTTCTTAGGAATACCATAATCATTTGAAATAAATTTTAAATGAATTCATTTGATCCCCCAAAAGCTAAATCAAAAGTGATTTTTTATCAGCATTTTGATAGGTGTAAAGGAAACGCATTTATAGGTATGGTTTAAAACTAGCGAGGTTCTATCCAAGGGGGTTTGATCTAAGGTGATTTGATCAAACCCTCTTCAATTGGAATCCTTAAAATGAAACTTTTTAAGGCTTAAATCATTATATTTTCTAAAAATTTGTGATTTCAGCTAAAATGCTGTTCCCTCTCGGTGTAAACCACTATTATGACAATACCACGTTAATGAAAACATAGAATCTTACATACATCCTCTAATGTCACCATCACCTCACTAGTGAGAAGGTGAAACAATGAGGTCTCACTGTACCATCTCTTGCAAACAATCATCATAGCTAGATGTGTCTAGGCGATGGGCGCATATGCAATGTACCATAAGCCGATATCTCCTAGGTTCTCCTAGCACAACTCAGAAAAATCACCTAGTCTCTCCAAAAATGTGGGATTGTACTCACACATCAACGGTGGAATGACCTCTTGCACTCATGAAGCGCATGATGTCAAAATTTGAGAAAAAATGACTCATTTTTGAATTTTTAGCTCTAAAATGACAATAGTATCACTATATTTAAAATTTTGAATTTTGACACCTTAAGGCATTTCAAATTGCAAATTGCAAATCGTGTCACCATAGACATATGAATCGTAATTTAAACTTTGGATACCCTAACCCTAATTTTCAAATTGGGAAGTGTGTAACTAGATACACATGTGTCACAATTTAAAATTGGAAACCCTAATTCTAAATTGTGAACTATGTCGCCAAACAAATATGCATCACTAAAATAATTTTAGCATCGTCGATTCGTAAATGGGCATCGCTATATAGCGATGCCGCCAAATTTTAAATTCTAAAGTGGAATAAATGCATCAAAAAGTCAAATTTCAAATTGATTTTTGAGTTACATACTGATGGTCTTGAGCCTGGAATCCACTTATACTCTTGAACCTGGTTAGAAATGTGTCATGGGAGTTCTCATTGTGCCATTTCATTAGAGGGTCAAAGCTCAAATTGCAAGAATTACTTAAGGTGTGAATACACAAATGAATTGAAAGTGACCCTTCTTGGCTTATTTATACATCAAAATTAGGGTTTTTTGCCCTAATTTTAGCTTGAAGCTAGGGTTTATCATCATTTTCACCAATTTTTCCAATTTGGAGCTTATTTTGCATCATTTTTTTGTGTTTTGACATAATTTTGGCATCCCATAGCCCTTCTAGACCCCTAGGGCAACTTTTAACCTTTGTCGAGAAATCAACCCAAAATTCAAAATTTCCAATTTCTCAAGGGGGCAAGGAATAAGCTTAATCTTTTAGTAGTGGGGCATCTAAAAAGTTAGAAAATTAGAATTTTTTTATTTAAGCAGTAGTGTTCATCCGATGAGCATTAGTCTTTGAATCGAAGCAACAGGTACCTCACTTCAAAGAGGGGCAAAATGAAGACACTAAAAAAATGTCTTGAATGATATCATACACTCGAATCAGGTATACTAACATTATTTCCTCTTGAAACCCATCCTATTTTTACTTAATTGATTGGATTAGCCAAGCTAATTAATTAATTGCATCATTTGCATCTATTAACTTAATTCATTTAATCAGGTTAATTCACCCCCTTTCATGCTAACTGTGCGAACCCTTTTCCTAGTACCTGCAAAACAACATGAATAAACAAGTTAGACAAGGAATTACAAGTATAAAGAAGGATTCCCCATGAGATTCATTAACATAGCTCAAATTAGGAAGCAAATGATTAAAAAAATAATGAAATCACAAAAACAAGATTAAATCCTAATTAAGCAAGCAAACTCTTAATCCCATGGGGGAATTGGTGCCAATTTGATGTGAAAATTGGCCCTTTTCTAATCCCTAAGATGCAAGTTGATGATGGTTGGAGATTGTTGATCCACTTTGGTGAAGAATGTGATAGCTCCAAGCCTAAAATCTGCAATAACCTAGCTAAGAGCTCAAATGATGGATAGAAATGGCTAAGTATTTTAGCATGGTAACTTTGCTTGGATTGTGGATGATAAAATGAGGAGAGGAGCTCTTCATTTATAGGATTTCAAGATGGATGAAAGCCCAAATTTGAGCAATGTGGGACTAAGATTGGACAAATGAGAAGAAGACACTTGTCAAGCTATGAATGGATGATGGATGTGCAAGATTTGGGGTTTATGCCAATAAATGCCAATATTTGAAATTCAAATTTGTTGAAATGACATGTAAGAGGGAAGGGAAAAATGCAATAAATGCCACTTGGCTCAAGGCAAAAGACATGTAAGAGAGAGATATTGCCTTGTTGGATGTACATGTTGACTTGGAATTTTTGAATTCAAATTGAGAGAATATTCCAAAAGATGCCATGTGAGGGAAAATAGGGATTTAATAAATGAATTAAATCTATTTTCATGTGCAAGTTGCATTATCTAGAGGATGTGACATGTGATTAGATTAAATTAATCAAGGGTTTAATTAATTTAACAAGAGATTATATGATGTGACTTATTTGACTTAGATTTATGGATTAATTTAAATCAAATAAGAGAGGAATATGGTAAAGATTAATTAAATAAGGATTCGATTTATTTAATTAAAGGAGATGATGTTAAATTAAATCAAATAAGGTTTTAATTTATTTAATTTAATAGATGGAATTTAGAGATTTAATCAAATAAATTGATTATTTAATTAAATAGGGATAATTAGATCAGGTGGATTGATTTAATTAACAGGAGAAAGTGACTTAATTAGATAAAGTAATTTATTTAATTAAGATATGAATATTGATGAATTTAATCAGATAGGGGAATTTGATTAAATGGTTAGATCAAAGGATGATTCAGGAAGGAACGATGTTAATAAGTCAGGATCGAATGCACGATGTCAATTAGTATATTTTGCGTGTCTACATTTTTCCCCTCTTTGAAGCAATGCACTTGTTGCGTTGGTTCAAAGAATAACTGATCTTGATTAAAGCCAAAAGATTTTTGATATTTAAAAACTTGCGCCACTACTATCTAGCGATAGAAAACATGCCATTATAATGCCCCCTCGAGAGATTGGATGAAAATTTCAATTTTTGGGTGATCTCTCGAAAAAAGATGACAAAGTGCCTGACACGTCCGAAAGGGGTACGGAAGGCTAAAAACATGTCTAAATGCAATAAGATGATGAAAAACAAGCCTCAAACAGAAAAAGATAGGTTCAGAGGACCGAAACCCTAGCAGGACATCCCTAAAGGGTCAAAAAACCTTAATTTTTAGGCTTAAAAGGGGCCCAAGGGGTCACTTTCAAGTCATTTTCACACACCTCCGCTAGCAAACCTTGAGATTTGAGCTTTGACCCTCTAGTGATATGGCGCAATGATAGCTTCCCCTACACATTTTAGACCGAGTTCAAACCTACTAGCAGCCACCAGGTATCGAGGCACCAATATGTGGTCCCTACTGAAGCTTAATTTTTTCATTTGATGCATTTATTACTAGCTTTTAAGTTGAGATCGCTTCCAGTGGTGCACTTTTAGCGCTGCTCGGTGTTCAAAGTGCACTGCTAAGACCATTTTTGTGCCACAACAATGTTGTTTATCATCGTAGCGGTGCAGTCCGGAGTTTAGAAACTCCATCGCTGGGCTCGGGCTCGACGGTTCGGTTTGACCAAAGTGTGTCGCGGCGGTGTCCTTTTCACATAAATTGCGATGCTGGGGCCTAAACTGTGTCGCGGTGGCCCTGTTTAGCCCAATTTGGGTCCAGCGTCAGAGTTTGAGAAAACTCAAACTACGACGCCTTCACAAACTATGCTGCTGGATGCAAGTTTGGAGCGCTGGGTCAGGATTTTTTTAGAAATTTTTAACATGCTGGCTTTCCCTGATGTAGGACGGGCCTAGGGAGCTTTATTCTCAGGTGCACCGATCGCAGGACTTGGCGAGCATCCTATGGGACTTGAGCGACCGAGACCAAGATCGACTGGGGGTCGCATGACTATGGCACATTGCGTACACAGCGCCCGTGCGTACACACCTCGGGATGCTGTTGGCACTGGCTGAGAGGTGGCACAGTGAGACCTCGTTGTTTCATCTCCCCACTGGTGAGGCGACAGTCACATTGGAGGATGTCTAGCAGATACTATGATTGCCCATTCATGGCCATCGGGAAATCCACAACATGGAGGAGGGACGTGAGTGTTGTAGTAGAGTCCTTGCCACTCGAGACGTCATCTACTACGAGGGGCAGATTGAGCTAGAGAGGTATAGGGCTATAGCACCTCCCTTCTGTTGGGCCGTTGCAGTGATTATTTTTGGTTTGGTTGCCCCAGACAGACGAGGGTGATATTTCAGTCTGGGCTAGGGATACTGCTGGGAGAGGATGGTCAGGGACAGGCCGATTCGGTTTGCATGGGGACCCGTCCTGTTGGCCTCACTCTACAGGGACCTCCATGAGTATGTTTACATGGATGGCCGATCACTAAGAGCTGGAGTGACCCTCCTTTACATTTGGATGTGGGAGCATATCTCCGTGCTACATCCACGGGTTGTGCCAGTTCTGATGGGGGCAGATGATGCCCTCGTAGCTCAGTACCGAGGCGGTGTGTCCTTCACACACACTGGAGAGCAGAGGATCCCCTACTGGAGGCGGGTCCTAGACAAGATGGTCGTGTTCACTTGGCGTCCCTACCTTGGTTGGCCCGGATGGGCTGACGATGCTGCTCACCTTTTCTATTGCCGCCAGGACCGATATATGCAGGGCCGGGAGCACACGATGATTGAGAGATACCTGCCCAGGTGTGTACATCATCAGTTTAGGGAGCCCCAGGATCGGCCAGATGATGGTTATGTGGCCATCTTTGCACGGAACATGACATAGATAGCATGGGGGCCTGACATTCCTACAATAGAGGCAGTCGATAGCTTTCGGCAGCTAGTAGCCCTACCGTGGGTTTATGATCAGGGCCCAACAGATCTAGGCACTACACAGGCCTACAGAGACTGGTTCAGACCTCCACTCTGATTGACCATTCCTAGAGAGGATCCAGAGGCACACAGGGTCAGAGGAAGGGTCAGAGGACGAGGGAAAGGGCGAGGACCCCAGATTGAGATCCGACAGGATCCACCATTAGTGCCCCCAATTCCACCTGGTCACGGGGATGTCCCTATGCAGGATAACCAGTAGAACCCACTAGTCCCACCACCACAAGCCGCAGGTGAGGCTTAGCCCCGAGCACAGCCGCAGGTACAGCCAGCAGGGTAGGTAGATGGACGAGATGCCTTGATCCTACAGTTATAGGCATAGATACAGGTAGTGATGACTAAGAGGGACTAGGCACGGGCCGAGAGAGACCAGGCGGTCCAGCAGAGACAGGCTGCAGAGTTATAGGCAGCCACAGAGCTAGGCCGATGACAACAGATTGAGAGTATGACTGCCTCCTCCTCCCAGGGTACTGTTTCGATGATATCATACAAAGAGGCTATTCAGGAGATTGAGTATTACCACTAAGCCTATCACAATTCAGTGCCTCGAGCAGACTGGGTCCTAGAGTATTCAAAGCGGGCCAGCCAGAGACCACCAGAGGGTCATGGTGACAGAGGCGAGGGCAGTATTCACGGGGATCGACCATGATCCAGATGATACACACATTTCTTTTGTGCCCTATGGGCTCCTTTTGATAGCCCGATGGGCGTTTTGTACTTATTGACATATATGTACAGTGATCCGATTGACTTATTTTTTGTACTATGATAGTGATCTTGATGATATATATGAGCTGATTTGGATGAGATGTGATGTATCTTTGTATGCATGGATGGTTTATTTCTATATGCTTTGCAGTCTTGCTTTATGTATGTATTTATTTCTAATGATATATGCGATGCCATGATGTTATGATGTTATGTATATGATGATTTATTTTATGTTAATGCAATATGTGATATGGATTTGATTTATGGTATATGTAATGATGTGTGTAATAATGCTTAATTATGATATGAAATATGTTGCGATGATCATGATATGATGCGAATGGTTTTATCCTAAATGATGTATGTGATGCAATGATATGTTGATGCTTATATGTCTATTTGCTTATGATTATGCAAAAATGATGATGGAATGCTTTTGTATATGCTATGTGATGGAATGTTTTTGTATATGCTATGTGATGGAATGCAATGGGTGAAATGTGATGACATGTATGCACCTATTTATGAAATTTTTTTATGATGAACCATTTATATGATGATTAAAATGCAATGTGGATGTTTCCTATATGATATTTTTATGCAGTGTATATGATTTCTATATTATATGT
>VDFB02360271.1:0-23108 GCA_007258455.2 Sequoia sempervirens
TCCCAAGTTTGAAATATGAGACTCCATAAGTAAACCTGCAATGTCTATCAAGTAGTCATTTGAAGTAGCTATATCTGGAAGATAATGTGTATCCTACTATACTGAATCACAAGAAGCCATGAATGTAGCAACACAAGTATCTTCAGATGCAACATTAGATGAGGATGTGATCTCAATAGGAGGAGGAGAAGAAGGAAGAGAAGTCTCTTTGTCAATTAGACATTCAAGACATTTATTATACTCAAGCTCCTCTAAAGTATCATCATCATAGGATATATTATCAACATCATCAAGGGGAATTAAACAATCTGCAATAGCATCATCTGGGAATGGAGAGATATGATGGTCTCCAAAAATCTCCCAAATCTTGGTCCAAAGTGTGTGTGGGAACTCAATATGTGAGATCTCCACATAAATATCAACACTAATATATGTACCAATTAATCCTATAATGTGATCATTATTATTACCCCAAACTCATTGCTTCAAAGGTGTGTCTAGTTCAGGTATGATCCCATAAAGGTATGGCAAGAGCTTAAGCCACCTGAGATGTGTTAGGATGCCATTCTTGCAAGACTCGTAATTATCCTTATTCAACATTACCACAAAAGGATGAATAGAAAAACCCATGATACGTCCTCAAATTACTCAATCATGATCACCCCCAGAATAATATAATGGTGGAACTTTATAATTAGTCCATTTACAATTCTGGATTTATTTTCTAGAGTTTTACAATGTCCAAAATGAACTCAAATACTGAAAGTACAATCAAATCTCAAAATGAGAACCTCAAAATAGAACCAATTTGTAGTGCTCAGAAAAATATCAACTTTCAAAAAAATAATCACCTTGATCTGAGGTCATATGTGAAATTTATATTTGTTTGAAGTTCCAAAAACGAGATCTATCCTTCAGATCTGCTGATAAAACTGATTTTCTAGAAAATACGGATCACTTGAGAAAAAATGGATCACACCACTACAAATCCTACAAAATTCTACCCCAAATAAAAAAAATTGCTCTGAAAAAAGAGCTCATATAACTGAATTATGGCCCTCCAAAGATTGACTGCAAAAACAAAAATGCAATTGGAGAGGGGGTATGCTGAAATGTTCTAGTTTAGTTTCTGCAAAATATGTAACCTTTATACAAAAACTAGCAACAACCCAGATGGTTTTTTTCTGCTGCAAACAAAACCTAGATGGAATATTTTATTTAAAATATTCAAAAAATGTGGATCTAGTGTAAAACAAATTCCTTTAGCAACATAAAAGGACCCCAACAACCAAAAAATGACATGAAAAGGTAGAATCAGCTACTTAAGACAAGAAAAGGCATGCTACAACCTGTAATACTGGTTAAAAAACTCACAATCTCTCAAATTTGAGAAGGGGCTTGCAGATCTGACACTCTGATACCATGTAAGAGTTGTTGAACTCAAGCACCCAAGATCACCTACAAAACCAAGATAAACCTTCCACACGAGAGCAGCAACAGATAAAATGCTAGAATATAGTGCAATAACAAAATGATGTTATTATCACACACTAAATGATACAATATGCCTCAACTCTCCCTTGAATTGACTGAGTTAATATGAACTCATCTGGACTAGATAGGATGGAGAGGTGAGTGCAGAATATATAGTAGAATATGGGAAAATAATTCCAAGAGGGGAAATAACTCCCAAATAACCAAATTAGGTGGGAGTTATGCCTACTTGGAAAATGCCAAACATGTGGCATAACCTACTCAGAAAGAGACAAATGAAGGGTTTTGTGAGGTGGCATATAAGGCCAAAAGAGGGTGTGAAACTCAACCACCCAGGTGTGAGTGGGAGCAACGCATGCAATCAATGGATTACACCACGTGTCCTCACATGAACCACATCTCCTATAACCTAAGGTATGCTTAATAATGTGTAGGAAAATTAATATTAAAAAACCTACACTAACAATCAGTGCATCCAAAATCAACTATTACTTTGCATACCTTCTTTTTGCATCTGTAAGCTATCCTAAACAAGGCTCTTCTTTGCATTATCTCTTTCTCCTTGAGGATCTTCAACATTTTTCTTTTCATCATCAACATCTCACCTACTTTAGGAGTTGCACATAGACTAGTGAAGTTTGAACTTTCAGCCTCACCCTCTTGAACAATTTGTGTTATTCTTTCATTTTTCTTTTCTCCTCCACTTGATGTGGTTGGACACTTGAAGAAAGGGTGACCAAACTCACCACACTTGTAACACCTTCCTGCAAAATCATTATAATTTCTTCTTTTCCTAAAGCTTGTTCTTCCACCTCTCCATCCACCTCCTGATTCAGGTGCTTGTTCTTTACTCTTATCAACATCTTCAGGATCTTCTTTGGACTGTCTTGATGTAGTAAATGTTTCTCTACCTCTAGTAGTATTGCCTTTCCCTCTTGTTTCCTTCTCTTATTTCCTCTTAAGCTTTTCTTCTTCCCTTATATCCATTTGAAAACATTGTTCCACTATCTTTGGTGCCATCATACTGATTTCATCTACTGATTTCATCTCAAATTTTATACCTTAAACCATTGAGATATCTAGCTACTCTTTCTTCCTCATCCTCCTCATGCTCTATTCTTATACTTAGCCTATAAAATTCCTCAGTGTATGCTTGGGCATCTTGCTCTTTTTGCCTAATATTTTGCAGTCTTTTAAGTAATTGAATATTATAATCACAAGGAAGGAACTTACCTTTCAATTTTTCCTTCATCCTCTCCCAAAAATTGATCGTGCTCTTTCCTTTTTCCTGACTTTCATCTTGTACAAAGTTCCACCATAGCAAAGTATGTCCTTTCAACTTGGTCTTGGATTTCTTCACTTTCTATTCTTCATCCATCTCCTCACTATCAAAGTAGTTCACCATGGCTCCTATCCAATCCAAGAGCTCTTCACCATCTAACTTACCTCTGTACATAGGTACATCCACTTTGTTATGTCCATCACTCTTCACAACCTTCAAAAACTTCATTATTCTCACATCCTCTGGATCCATCTCTTCCTCTTAACTTGAAGTTTCTTCTTCTTCAGTATCACTTTCATCTATGGTGTCTTTATCCTTTAATGTTGCTATCTCCCTCTTCAAGGCCTCTATCTCTCTTGATTATTGCTTAACCTTTCTTGCAATAGGAGTTATTTTAGGAGGCATCTTGTCAATATTGCATCTTCTCCTTCCAACCTCTGTAACCTTATTCTTCAAAGATTTACTTCCTTGCTCTGATACCAAACTAATGTAAGCAAGGTGTGATGACTCTTCACAAACATTCAAAAGATCAAATTTCAACAAGGAAACAACCTTCTACAACCCTAATCTCTCAACTTAACTTAAGCATTCACCAAATGGCATGTAGCCCTCACAAACTGACTTTTCTCAATAACTCCTTGGCTAAGCCATACAGAGACCCAACAAACAACTTTTTAGACTCTCTACAACCCTTGACTTATCATACTAGAAGATCTCATAATATTTCTTGAGACCATTTTGGAGTTTCAATAAGCTAACACCATTTAAGGCTACTCAAATAGCCCTCTTTTACAAAGGAGGTACCCTCTATTCAACTAGTTACCACTAAAAATCTTTAGACAAAGTTATGTTGTGTTTCAAAAAATGAGATTTCACCATTTTTTCATTGGTTTATGTCCTCTAAGCTATTGATCCATAAAACACTAACTATTTGTGCAAAAACACTAGGGTTTAATAAAAACAAAGTCTCTCAGGCTTCCCAAACTCTTTCAATGCATAAAACACCTTAAAATTACCCTACATAAACTCACTTAAACATTACTTTGAATTTTCCATCAATAATTTACAAAAACCTTGCTTTAGTTCCTCTTTTTCATATACAAACTTACCCTGTACAACCTAGGGTAACACACCACTCCTATTATCTTGATTCCTAAGACCTCCTAATCCTTCTATACATCTAACATAACACTAATGAAGACATTACACTAAGAAATAGGTAAGAAAATAGGGGGAATTCCTTAAATCTTCATTAAAATCTCAAAATGGAGACCTTGTTGCCTTGTTACAGTCAGTCATAAAAAACAAGAGAAATCTACTTCAAATATTAATGGATAAATCTCAAATTTGTCCCAAATGAAAGTTAAAACATATTCCTACAAAATTCTAAGACTTCCAAAGCAAATGCAATCTGTACAGTATGGTATAGTGCTGGTAAAGTACTAATAGCACATAAAATACAATGTTTTTTATTGTTAAAACGTTGTTTTATTGATTTTAAAACTTCAATACATGATTCTTATTTCTTGATATAGAATTTTCATTCTTTTTTTAACATTTTTTCATTAGTTACATGCTTTGGTTTGATTGAAAACTCATTTACTCTCCATTTTCAAGCAAAATTGTCAATATGCAACTATTTTTAGTAATACTACAAAATCTAACAAAATGAATCTACCAACAACCTTAAATGGTCTTATTACGACCTAATCACACCTAAATGAACTCAACTACAACTAAATCAACTTATTCAACCATTTTACTACCTTGAACAACCTTTGACCTTGAACTCCTAAAATAGTGCATTTGCAAATTTTAGCAATTTTGCAACTTTTGGTGATTGACAACATTTTACAACAAAGTGTAAATTTTGCAATATCAACTTAATTGACCCCTTGACACCTAATATTACTCAAACATTACTCAAAAAAATATAGAATGGTCTTATTGACCTTATTTAATGCATTTTCTCAAAAATTCTAAAGCCTACTAATGATCAACCTTGCTTGACTAAAATTGTTTAATGGTGCCCCTGCACCAAAGTACCACCTTGATTTTTAACTTCATTCACTGCAATATCAACACTCTAAAAATAGCTTGCAATATCTTCACCTTCTTCCATTTTGAATTTTTCATATTTGTGCTTAGTTGTTAGCTTCTTTGACAATTTCACTCTATCATTTCCTTCATAGATATCTTCCAACTTTTTCCAAACCTCATAAGAAGTGCCCAAAGAAATAACTTTTGTTTGCTCAGTCTTAGATAAAGCACTATAGATTGCATACCTTGCTTTTACATTTTCCTCACAGGTAGAAATATCATCTGCAGAAGAAGGACCACTTTCTGGTGCAACATATTTTGTCTCGACAACTTTCCAAGTCTTGTAACCAAGAGAGATCAAGTAACCTCTCATCTACACTTTCCAGTTACTCTAGTCAGATCCATCAAACACAGGGATTGAAAATTTGTGTGTCATCAGATCTACCTCAAGTAGTTAAGCTCTTCTCCAAGGAACCAAAGCTTTGATACCAATTGTTGAAAGGTGCAAGACAACTGAGAAGGGAGGTGAATCAGTTGTCACCAAACACTATCACAAATCTTAAACACTTATCAATTTCACATCCACTTTATTTTGTTATTAAGTATGAACATGAAATGAAAATAATAGAAAGCAATATCAACACAAGAGACACCAAATTTATGTGGAAAACACAATAAGGGAAAAAACCACAGTCAGGAGTAACTCACAATATAAATTAATTCCAAAAATGATTACAAGAGGCTCAATGCCAAAGGGATCCCTACCCAAAAGGACCCACTATCCAGATACAAGGCTCGTTGCTTATAGATAGGACTCACTATCCAACAAGGTGGCTCACTTCCTACAAATACAAAAGATAACAAAAAAATCCACCACAACAAATTACACACATTTGCAGCCTTGATCAAAAGATTGTAGACACCATCAATTCACTGCTTTGAGGAGTCTAACACATTAAAGTAATGCTACCTCAATTCACTTTTGCACACTCTTGGTTCTCACACTTGTGGTATTATTGATTCATCAATCCATAACATATCAACTTGTATTTCTACCATCTTCAACCTTAGAAAATTTCTCCAAGGTTGGCTACACATGCTTCATTTTACAAATTCAAATTAGGTTAGAAACTCAACATTATTGCGGTCGAAGAGAATGAGAGAAAACCAAACCAACGCTTAACCAAGACCAAAAACAACATATCGGATCAATCACAGACTTCCTCAATTGATTCTTATCCTTCAAATGATGTGTAGACACTAGGTTGGCCAAACCTAATGAAAACACAAATGAACTTTGAAGTACACACTTCCACAACAAGAAGATAACATGTGGACCACATAAAACACTTCACCAAACAATAGAACACATCTCAGATGCCTTCAGATTCATCTATAGCAATTGCAACAACTTCCATACACAAAAAACCTTTCATCATTCCATCTAGACTACACAGACACACACAGTAATATTGAAACTCATCTTCCAGAGCACCAAATCATGAACACCTTTGTAAAAACATAGATAACATCATTACAAGCCTTCTACTAGATCCACAAGCCCAAAAACAAACTAGGGGAGGATTGTAGAGGAAAAACCATTCTCCCATTCCATGGACAAACAACTTTGCTAGACTAGCTCACACACTAGTGAACACAACTTTCACTCTTCATCAAACGAGAAACTACAAATCAAGATATATCACCAATAGGTTCCCATAAACAACACTTTAGATCTATACAATCACTTGGAAACACATCATATCAGCACACCTACAACACCATAAAGATAGATCCATGTACTCACAACATCTCAGTAGTATCTCAACTATACATGCACAATCCAGAATCACTTAATTCCTTTCTTTGCAACAACCTATACTATGTTGAAATCAATGATAAAATTAATGAGAACACCACCATACTAATTCATACTTGCAACATTACAAATCATTTATGAAGAATATCTTAAAGTCAAGCAAGAAACGTTGTAAAAGTTGAAGGAATAGCTCGAAATGATGCATATATCTGAAGTTGAAATAGTTAAAGGCTACATTCAGAGAGTTGATGAATTGGTGAGTAATATCAAAGATCTTGGTGCAAAAATTAAAGAATATAAAGTGGTGAAGAAAGTTATCAAAACTCTTCTAGATTATTATAGTGAAAAGGTATCTGCTATTGAGGAAACTATTGGTTTTCATAATTATTCCATAGATCAGTTGATTGGTACTCTTACTGCATTTGAAATGAGAAAAATGAAAAAAAGGTACAAAAGTAGAGACCACTTTCAAGGATAGTAAATCAAAGAAGTTTGAAGATTCAGGTGATGAAGATCTTGATGATTTGGAAGCTAACTTTGTGAGAAGGATGAAAAAGGGAACTGGTAAGTACAAATGTAAATTACCTTTGAATTTTTTTAGCTATGGTGAGATAGGTCATTATGCTTCTAGATGTCCAAAAAGAGAACAAGGAAAATAAAAGAAAGATGATTAGGGAAGCTTACTATGTGAGAGAATATGTTGGTATTTCTAATGATGAATATGATTATGGAGATTTTGATGATAATGAATGTCTATTTTTTGCTATAAAAGAAGAGTTTGGTTCTGCTAACCCTTAAATGTGTGCGAAGGAAAGTGTTTCAGAAATGAAGTATAAGGTTGAAGGTACTTTGGTATTTTCTTTTCATGTCAAAGAAGATAAGAATTACTAGGTTGTTCTCAGTGGCTACTCATGTCATATGATTGGAGATAAAAGTAGCTTTGTTAAACTTGAAAAGTACAATGGAAGATTAGTTAAGTTTGGAGATGTTTCAAGAGCTAATATTTGGGGAATAGGTTCAACTAGTTTCGATGGAAAGCATAATACTGATAATGTTTACTATGTTAAGGGCTTAAGACATAATATCTTAGGTGTTAGAAAAATGTGTAGTGAAGGGTACAATCTTGTGCTAAAGGATGAAGCATGTGAGATCCAGAAAGGGTCCAGAACTATGATTGTTGTAGGTAAGAGAACAAATAGAAACATCTATCAGCTTCAGGGTGCTGATGGTCATTGCTTTGTGTCATTTATTAATGATATTTGGTTAGGGAACTAGAGGATGTGTCACATGAATTTTGATAATTTGGAAAGAATTATTTTGGTTCATGCTACATAAGATATTTACCTAGAATCACAAAACCTATCAATGTTGTTTGTGGCATTTTTCAATTTGGAAAATAAGTAAAGAGTAGCTCTAAGGGAAAGGGACAATCTACTACCAAACTACTGGAATTATTACATACATATCTTTGTGGTACTACAAGGATGATAAGTCTACAAGGTGACAAGTACTTTATACTTTTGATTGATGATTACTATATAATGACACAGGTTACTTTTATTAGAGAGAAATCTAAAGCACTATATAAATTCAAGGCATTTGAAGCTATGTTGAGAATAAAATGGATTTGAAAATAAATTACTTAAGGTCTAATAGAGGTGATGAATTCACTTCTAGTGAGTTTAACATGTTTTGTGAAGTTCATGGAATATAGAGACATTTGTCTACCCCTGGAACTCCTCAACAGAATGGAGTTGTTGAAAGGAAAAATAGAACTATTCAAGAAGTTGTAAGGACTATGATGAAAGAGGAAAATCTACTGAAAGTATACTAGAAAGAAGCTATTCATATAGCTATTTACATTCTTAATAGAGTTCAAGCTAAAGCTAATAGATCAAAGACTCCTTATTGTTGAATACCCAAGATAGTAAGAGGGGCGGTGAATTACTATCTTCTTAAACTTATTGAACAAATACCATCCAATTACTCCAATGCATATAACTATAAGAATGAGAAAAAACATTAATAGAACATAAAATCACACAACACATGAACACCAAGATTTTTACGTGGAAAACCCAAAATGGGGAAAACCACGGTGAGGATTAGCTCACAATATAGTATAATTGGTTATAATATATTACAAAGGGTGGCTCATTGCCAGGACTCACTATCCAAAATGGGAGCCTCACTACCTACAAAAGATATAATAACAAAATGGCTTACAACCAGAAAATGAACTAATAAAGCTACACCTAACAAGTGTTGATTCAGTTCATTTGATGCTCTGTAAAATAACTTTGCACACTTCATCATCTTTGCATACTTGACTACCTTCACACACTTTTCTTCAATTCACCACTTAAATTTCAAAAATATACAATATATATATTTGACATATCCACAAGCATCAATTAGGTTGGTCTAAATTTTGCAACCCTTATTCACCAAAAAGATGATTGTCGGCTTTAGGAGAGTACATAACCTTTTCAAAAAAAATTAAAGCCTATAGCATGCTAAAACATGTCAACGTGGACCCAAGATAGGTCACAATTACATCTACACCACAAGATTAATCCATTACAACACCAACTATTCATTAGGTCAGTCAGAGATAGACCTAATAACAAAAATGTGGTGTAGGAGCACCTATTTGATTTCTTGCCTACATGAGGCCATTTGTAAATATTTTCTCTATTTCATGTATTGGGTCTTATAATAAGGTTTATCAAACCATTTTATAGGTGTTCGAGTCTTAGGAAGTCATATTTTAAGTCATTTGTCAAATAATGTTTAAAGTTGTTCCATATTGTAAAAATTGTCAAAAGTGAAAAATTAGGTAGATGAATGGTCAAGAAGGTAATGAGTCCATTTTAGGTGGTTGAAAGGGATGTAGATAGTTATAAATATGCTTATATGATGCATTTGTATGGAGGAGAGGATGGATTGAAGGAAAAATGAAGAAAAACCCTCATTTATAACTGTTTTCCCATGTTTTATTGCTGCTATTCTGTGTTGTACAGTGTTGTACGACCCAATAATGGCCTGAAATCATATGGAATGTTTAGAGTTGTGAGTTCACTACATTTTGGTTTCATGCAATTTCATTACACATTGTGCAAGTTATGTTGATTTTGGTGAAGGTAGCCAGTTTTGGAAACATTTTTTCAGAAATTATAGTTAGAAAACATGTTGGTATAGCCATATACAAACCTATACAGGCCTAAAACTTAGATGGATGGAAAGATATTGATGTTGGGGACAAAATTTCCTTTTACCAGTAATTTTTATAATTCCTTTTAAAGGGTCAAATAACCCCATTTCTAAAAATTGTCATGAACATAGGGTTTTTGGGGTTTGTATACAAAAAAATGTGTTTCTCTTGATTTGTATGGTTAAAAAACCTATAAATTGGTGAAATTTTCATTTTATGCATTTTATTCCATATTCCAAAGTTTCATGATGATAAGTTAAAGTTTCCATATGATTTTGTGATGTCCTAGTGTTGTTTGACAGTGGTTTCCCATGATGACAGATTGACAATGAAAAATAGAGTAGGGCATCTTGAATTAGATTGTTTTGTTGAACCACTTAATGGTTGGAATGGAGAGTTTATATTGTCTAGGGATGGTGTGAATTCCCTCAAGTGATGTTAGCCAAATAATATGACTTAAGTCATGTGTTTGCAGTGATTTGTGAAAACAGGGCTACTAGGAGACATGGCAACCATAGAGGAAAATTGAATGATTGAGGGTTCCAAATTTGGAGTATGGTTTTGTGTGGTTGTTATTGACATGGTAAGGTGGTGTATGGTTCCTCTAAGTTTGGATGAATATTTGTGTTGTGGCTCTCTTATGTTAAGTTGTTTTGTTTCTATTGCAAAGTAAGTCAAGTATGCTTAAGAGAAAGAATTTTGTATCATTGTTTTGAATGATTTGTTGAGTTGAATTGTAATCCTCCTAGCTCTACATCAAAATGAAATAACAGAGTATTGCCAACTTGTCATATGAGAACCTGTGCATGTGAGATTCTAAACTTACAAGCTTCCAACATCTAAAAACCATTCCCCAAAATCGTAAGCAATGATATTCATCAACAAAGGATTGCAAACCAAAATACTGGAGGATAATAATTGCATACCAGTTCATAATACTAGATCAAAATTGAACTCAAACTTGTAGTTTCAACTCATATAACATCGTGACATCAATGAAAACACATAATCTATATAATAAGATGTTCTTATTCATTCTTCCAACAATCTCCCCCTTTGTCATTGATGGCAACATGTGCCAAAAGAATATACAAACCTCCTATGTACAACACACTCTTTCCTTTTCTCTCCATAAAATTATATCCCCCTAAAAACCTCCTATGACATTCTCTCCCCCTTTGACATTAAGGAAAAAGGGCAGCCCAAAAAATATGAAAACTAAAAAATCATTACCTGGAGGATGGCAAGCCTTGAAGCTCCTTGAGAATACCTTACCAAGCTACCTTACCATTATCCCAACTCTTCTTAGTAGATATTATCATTATATTCAAAGACTCCAATTCCATCAAACTTTCTTTTACATCATCCAAAGTACTTGGAGTCAGATTGACTTCTCTAATTTCTCTGCATTGGCTAAAGAATTGGTCATCAGAATGTACTCCATTCTCACAAGGTCACCAAGCTGATCAAACCTTCTGATGGTTTCTTCCTTTTGCTTCTATAGAATAAATAATTTTTCTCTGTGAGTAGATATAACATTCTAGGTGGTTTTTTCTTTGTCCTTGGATGCACTGTAAGTACTAGAAATAGCTATCAACTGGGACTCAATGGAGTCAATGAGATCTTTAATATTCTAAGTGGCATCTAAAAACTTTATTTTGTAAGAAAATATAGTATTTGCTTCAGACTCACATTCATGCATGACTTCCAAGTTCTTTTCTTCATTGGTGTGTGTCAGAACACACTTATCATGAAGTGCCAAAAGCCTTTCCTTTTCCAATTTCTCCTTAATCTCTTGCCTTGTCTTCTCACCAAGTCCAGAGGCACACTCCTTAAAGGAGAACAATAAAGTTTCAAGTTTTCTACCAGAGTAAGAGATGTACCCATTGATGTACTAGGGATGGCCTCCTGCAAAGCTTTAAGAGCATCATCAATAAGCTTTGTCCCCTTTTGATGTGTTTTTAAAATTTCTCTTCTTCTAGATGCATGTAATGCATCCCCTAACACCAACTTATGAATGGGATAAATCTTATCCAAGTCCACATTTCCTTGAATCATGGGGAGTTGTAGAAGTTCCAGAGGAATCACCGGCTGGAATTTGATCTACTTGGATAAAAATCCTTTTAAAACATCATATCCAAAGGAGGATTCTCCAAGGGACCTATGTGAATCTACAACCTACCTTTGATCTTCTTCATTCTTCCTAGCAGACTCCCCATATCTTTCTTCTTCCTCTGCTACTTTTTCTTCCTCTACCTTTTCTTCTTCTACTACTACATTTTCTTCTTTTTCAACTTTTTCTTTTTCTTCATTCCTTTCACCTTCATCTTTCTCATATTCTTCTTCAGTATGCTCTAGAGGGACAACATCATGCTTCTCTAGTTCAACTTCTTCTTCATTTTGTTTCTCTATCTCTAGAGGATAATTTGTAGCACCTATTTCCAAAAGGATGTTTGTATCATTTTTTTTAGAGGAATGTCTATATCACTGGTACCAAAAGGAATGTCTTCCTTAACCTTTGTAGAATCTTCTTCTCCTAATTTAGGTGGAGAAGTAGATGGAAGTGCACCAAACATGCCATATTTCTCAGCCATACCACTAATGGCTTCTATAGTTTCTTTCTTTATTTTATTTATCTACTTCTTGTCCTTTGTCATCAAAGTATTTACTCTTTTCTTCATCCATAACATCTTTAAGCATACCTTCTTTAGAGTTTCGAAATCATTTAGGGTCAAAGAGGACCCAATTTTCTCAAATGCATCATTTTTTGTCTTCTCTTCCAAATCAATAGCCTCTGAACTTCTTTTCATTAGATCTTCCCACAATTTTTCAGGAACATTGTTCTTGACATAATCCCAATGGACTTCCAAAGTAATGACATACTGAATAATAGCCAAAATTAATGTTTTTTTGTCCTCTCTACCTACTTGATCATAGATGTCTACTATAGGTTGTAGCATATCTTGAAAATGTATCAAGCTATTAACCAATGCCTCTAATCTAAGAGGGGAACTAGGTCTTACTAGTGAGTCTTTTCTTTCTTCATGGTCTGGAGATACCTCTTCTGACACTTTTTCCTTCTTTGATTCTAGTTTGGTGTGCACATGAACACCAAAATATTGTTCTTCATCTTCTTCAAAGGATGACACATAATGAAATATTTTAGAACCAACACTTGCTTCTTATGAAGCACCTTCACTAGAGGACATGCTCCCTCTCTTCTTTCTCACCAATTTTTCTGTAGGTTCTTCCTGTTGGTGTAATTAATATTTAATTACACATTTAGCATAAGTTTACTTAGGCATATTTAATTCCTAAGTTATAGGTTTTATCCTTATCTTGTTGAACTATCTTGTTGCTCAAGATAAGATTAGGTTTATGCATCTTTTCTTTTATAAAGGAAATTATCTCTTGTAATATTTTGTACTTCAAATATATCAATTTGCACATATTTTGCAAATCTCTGTTTTTTCATTTTTCTCTTCTATGGAAGGTGATTTTTTTGGTTTGCAATCAGATCTTGGTTTCTAACATGGTATCAGAGCCTCGATTTGCAGCCCCTTCTCAACTTTTTTGGAGGAAGACATTGCAGAGCTCGTTCGGGGTCCCTTGAGGGTTTCTTTCCTTGAGAATCTTTATGCAACATCTTGGATCAGATCAAGGTTTTCCGTTGGATTCAGAGCACTGGAAAAAGTCAAAAATGACTTTTATTTCATTCATTTTGGTCATCGTTTGCTAGATCTACGAGGGTTTCAAGCTCGGTGATTTTTCTAATAGATTTGGGGGTTGCCTGATTTTTGGAGCACTTTGGGCCCAAACGAACCTCGTTGTTGGATTCGCAGCACCCAAAAACCCCCATTTTGATATAAAATTTGTCCGATTTGGACACAGTTGTCTGGAGAGGCAAAAAGATTTTTCCCAAGGGTTATACGACCCCCAGGCTCGTTTCTTGAGGCACAAAATTTGAAAAAAAGGATATATATATAAAAATAAATAAAAAATCTGCACATGTTTTATACAGCCCATTCATTTTCCCACCGCTGCCACTACTCCACCGGGTGGCCACTGACGGAATACCCGCGAGGCACTGCCACCGGTGGCTCCCCCTTTTTGCATCGCCACTCCACTTTGCTAGCCCCCGCGGGCTCCGCCAAGGACATATGGGTGACCAAGTGCCTAGCTTTGCTCCTCACCGGGCTTCCAGCCCCCCACCCCAATCACATGGATGACCAGGGGCTCGGCCCCAAGAGATTTTCGCCAGCCCCCTAGTCTGCCCAGGTGACTGAGGGCCAAATTTTTTTTACCCCTGAGGGCTTATTGGAGTCTACTTCTGCAATTTGTAGCTGTTTTCACCAAATCGGGCATAACTTTCACATACGACGTCTTTTTTCACAAACGAGATATCATCAGAAAGCTATTTCCAAGCTCTACGCAATGGTGTAGATCTGATTTTTTTTTTTGTATTTTTTATTCCTTTTTCATCCTAGGAAGTTATATGTTGCCTTTTTCACTCCAGAAGGCATATCTTTTGACTTGCTTATCCATTTTTTGTGATTTTTTTGGCGTTGGAAATATGGTTTCAGCCTCTATGTAGATCTGAGGTCATTTACAGAATATGTGTGCCTTATTTTATGCATGAAATCATTTTTGTTTCATGCACTAGGTTTTCATTTTCGCTTATGTTTCTGTAGTTTTGCATTATCTCCTTCTGCAATCATTGGGTATTGTAATAATGAACTAATATAAAGTTCCATTAAGGGGGGTTCTTGCATCCATTCTTCGTATTGGTGACAACTTGCATGAGTTTTTCTGGTTTCCTGTTGTCTCCTTTTAGCTTCTTTCTTGCTTAGCTAGACACATCTTCGGTTTACTTTGGTTCACACTTCACATTGGGACTTTACGGTTCTTGATCCACATTGGTTCAGATCTTTCTCATTTGAGGGCCATTTTTTTATGGTTAATGTTCCAGAATCTTGATGGTACTCATCTTATGGATAGTTTTAGTTTTAGTTTGGAATTGGCTTCGAGAGACACAACTTCTAGATTTTGTCATCATTATGGGCTTCATTCATCCTTTCATCTACTATTGCTTATAGATTCTAGGGTTGATCCAGTATGTGAGTTTCCAGTGTTCCTTGGCATCAGGTTTGTTATTACATTTGTGGTTCTGATATGGTATTTTGCAAATAGAAGTATCTTTCCTTGCTTGCTGGATTTGGGGTTCTAGTGTTGCTTCTTCCGAGTTCTTCCAGTGTTTCTTTGCAGTAGTTCATCTCATTGAGGGGGGGTTTTCCCACTGGGTTTTCTCTCTCTTTACATTTGTACATAAGTACCTGATCAGTCCTTATTTCTGGGACTCATCTTTGCATAATAATTTGCTTCTCCCTAAGTTGCACTTATGGGGGGGTGTTGGTGTAATTAATATTTAATTACACATTTAGCATAAGTTTACTTAGGCATATTTAATTCCTAAGTTATAGGTTTTATCCTTATCTTGTTGAGCTATCTTGTTGCTCAAGATAAGATTAGGTTTATGCATCTTTTCTTTTATAAAGAAAATTATCTCTTGTAATATTTTGTACTTTGAATATATTAATTTGCACATCTTTTACAAATCTCAACTTTTTCATTTTTCTCTTCTGTGGAAGGTGATTTTTTTTGTTTGCAATCAGATCTTGGTTTCTAACACTTTCTCCTCTTCCTCTTACTCTTCAATGATATCGAGGTTATTTTCCCTTGTAGCTTTTTCTTTCTTTCCTCTCTTTATTGGTGCCATCGGAGGAGTCTCTTTCCTTTTACATGATCTTATAGTAGGTTCAGAAGGAGTTGAGCCTTTACCTTTATTGGAAGCACTGGGTTCTACCTTCACTAATGCAGGGGTTGCAGTTGGTTTTGAATGAGTGGTCCTACCAGATCTCCTTAGTCCCAATGATTCTCCAACCATCTGTTCTCCCATGGCTCTTGTGTAATATTTTCATTAGTGAAGCCAAAATTTCTAAGCATTTCATCTACCTTCTTTCTTATCATAGGCTTCCTATGCTCCATGCATACTTCCATAGATTTTCTACATAAGTTCCCACTCTAGGTTCAATGGAATGTTTAGTAATTTTTAATAATAATTGCACATAGCCTTCGGCTTCATTCTCTATAACCTCATAACCCAATGGTTGAATCCATATAGTCTAGGGTTCAATAGCTTCAATGATGCACTCATCAGAGGAGACATGAAATATGATATCATTCTTATACTTCTCAAAAAATTTCCTTGGAATCCTTTCTCTCTCATTCATGTTGCTCTTGAATACAACAAAGAATGTCGTTAGGGCATTATCTCAACTCTTCAAATCACCCAAGTTGTGCATATAATCAAAAATTTGATGTACAAGTGGTCTGGATGTATCCCAAATCACCACATCATCTCTTCTGGGAAGCCTTCTAAGGGAGTACAATAGCAAACTCACAATCAGAGAACCAAACTTGAATTCATATTTATTCTCCCTTGTCACCTTTAAGTTTTCAAACAATTGTTGTCGAAGAAGTTCACACAAATCATACTCAACACCATTTGCTACCATGTCATATCCAATATAAAATGCTATAGTAGACACTGAATTTTCTCTAATCGTGAAGTAAATCTTGTGTTTGATCATTATAGTTGCATAATTCATAGAATAATTGGTAATAGGATTTGTTGCAAGAGCCCTTCTATCAAATTTTGCTCTGGTGAGTTCCATCACCACTTCATTCTTCATATACTTCAATACTGGTACTTGTCTAATGTCACAGAGTCAAGTAATAGCCTTAATCACTTCTTTGGTTATAAGGTTAGGTTTGTTATTCCACAAGAACTTATCATGCAATTTGCTAAGAGTTGGTTTAACATGTTTATCACCAACAGTGGAGCTCAAGTTAGGAAAGTAATTCCATTGATCCAACTTCTTTGCAACAATATTTGAATACTCAGGTTTTACAAATAAATAATCCCTAGTGAGATCATTCTACCATATGTCTATAGAATTGTTGTGATTTATTCCTTAGTCTTAACTCAAATATACATCCTAGTGTCTTCAGTGGGCATGACAACATGAGGAATCGATGAGAAGGTGCCCAAAGGGTCATCTTTGAAATCCTTCATGGAATACTTCTTATAGGAAGGTCTATGTCTTTTGACACATTTACAACTACAGGGGTTTCCATTTCTCCACAAATCAATCTCAAAAATATTTACACAAACCACAATAGCATAGAGGAGTAAAATACCTTTTTCCTTCGTAAAAACTAGAACTAATATTTTCACAACTCACTCTCCAAATCTTCTCAAGAATGCTCCAAATTTCTCTCCACTTACTTCAAATGTAAAAGTGATGAAAATTCCTTGAAAATCTACTTTATAAATCAACGATATGCCATAATTCACATTAAATGTGGAAAATTTCAAAAAGATAAAAACCTTCTTCACTGCATTGAAAAACCCTTATTTGCTCTGCAAATGATCATGCCTACAACTTTTCTTCTAGTTCCTTTTGCATAAGCTTTGTCTATCCATTCCTTACAACACATCTTCATGCCAAAGATTGACACACCAGATATCCAGGGGGTTCGAACAATTTTCTATTAATGCCCCCCCTAAGACCATGTTGGGTCTAATTACCAAAGGAATTGTCTATACCAAATGAGGGCATATATACATTTGATGTTTCTGACTCTTCTTTCTTCTTCCATAGCTTGTTCATTTCTTGCTTAACCTGATTCTTATCAATTTTCTTCATTGGTTCATTCTTCTTTATCGGATTAGATTGCTTTCCCCCTTCACTTCCGCATACTCTTGAAATGTGTCTGGGTTTGTTGTTGTTGTAAAAGACAACATTTTTCTAATTGGTTTGACCTCTATTAACCCTTGATCTACATTGATTTTCTTTATGCCCAAACTTATTACATGTATAGCATTAACCAACAAAAGATTGATTCATTATTCCTCCATTAAACTAATTTATCATCTGAGTTCTACATTCACTAGCTCTATGTCCAACTTTCTTGCATGAAAAACATTTTCTGGAGAAGGAACTAGCATACTGGTTTATTAAACTTCTGCACTTTGCTGCCTTGTGACCAAATTTATTACATGAAAAAAAAACACCATTGAAAGATGGGTACCTTTGAGCATTTGGTTGTCTAATAGGTGGTTTTCTAGCAAAGGTTCTTGAATTTATTTTCTATTTTCCTTTATTTTGAGTCTTTTGATTATCCACTATGTTTGAGGTCTGCATAGCTTTTGAGCTTTCACCTACTTCTATTCCCAAACCACCTTTTTCTTTAGTTGGTTTTTGTCCTATAATCAACTCATCAAGCTTGGTGGATCTTTTCTTGAGCTTACCTTCATAGAGTTTTTCTTTTTCTAGATCCACTTCCAGGTTTACCACTTCTTGTTCAAGCCTTGTGCATTCATTAATTTTTCTTTGCACCACTATATTAAGAAAATATTCAATTCTCTTCTTTTCCTCCACTTGTACCTTCAATTGGTAATCTCTTCATTTTTTTTGTTTTAATTGCTTACTCACTTCTCTATGTCTTTCTTTGAATTTCTTCGATTGCTCTTTCAATTTCCAGATGCATTCATTTTCCTGATCAAAATTTTCTTTCAAATCTTTGTTTTCATTTTTAGCCTTGTCAAGATCTTCAAGAACAACCCTAAGTTCTTCTTTATCATCTATTTGTTCAATCTTCAAGATCTTCCTCAAGCTGTTAGGATTCTTTGGACAAACCAAGCTCTAATACCAGTTGTTGAATACCCAATATACTGATAGGGGGGTGAATCATTATCGTCTTAAACTTATTGAACAAATACCATCCAATTACTCCAATGCATATAACAGTAAGAATGAGAAAAAGCATTAACAGAACATAAAAGCACACAACACATGAATACCAAGATTTTTATATGGAAAACCCAAAATGGGAAAAACCACGGTGAGGGTTAGCTCACACTATATTATAACCAATTACAAGATATTACAAAGGGTGGCTTATTGCTAGGACTCACTGTCCAAAATGGGAGGCTCACTACCTACAAAAGATACAATAACAAAATGGCTTATAGCCAGAAAATGAACTGATAAAGTTAAACCTAACAAGTGTTGATTTAGTTCCTTTAATGCTCAATAAACTAACATTGCACACTTCATCATCTTCACATACTTGACTACCTTCACACACTTCACTTCACTTCACTACTTAAATCTCAAAACTATCCAATATATATGTCTGACATATTTGCAAGCATCAATTAGGTTAGCCTAAATAGATGCAACCCTTATTCACCAAAAAGATGACTATCAGCTTTAGGTGAGTACAAAACCTTTTTCAAAAATAATTCATGTGTGTATCATGCTGCAACATGTTAGCATGGACCTAAGATAGGTCACAATTATATATGCACCACAAGATTAATCCATTACAACATCAACTATTCATTAGGTTTATCAAAGATAGACCTAATAACAAAAATGCAAAAATAGAGTAATTCCAACCCACCATATGAGTACCTGTGCATTTGATATTTTTAATTTAGAAGCTTCCAACATCCAAAAACCATTTCCCAAAACCACAAGTAATGATATTCATCAGCAAAGGATTGTAGACCAAAATACTAGAGGATAATAACTACATACTAGTTTAGAATACTAGATCAAAATTGAACTTAAACTTGTAGTTGCAACTCATATAACATGGTGACATCAATGACAAAAAAAAATCTATATAATAAAATGTTCTTCATTCTTCCAAGACTTATGAGCTATGGTATGGAAGGATTCCTACTATGAAGTACTTTAGAGTGTTTGGAAGCAAATGTTACATCAAAAGAGAAGAAGAAAGCTTAGGAAATTTTTATGCAAGGTTTGACGAAGGTATCTTCCTTGGGTATCCTACTAGAAGAAAAGCTTACTGGTGCAGGAACACCTTTGGTCAACAATGGTCAAGCTAGGTTAATATTGAGCAAGCTTTATAAGTGATGTGTTTTTATCTTAACAAGGTCAATAAGACCAATTTTCTTTTGTAAGTTTGTCATGATTCTTAGGTGGATAGAATGGGAGTGTTTTTGAGTCTATTATGCTAATAAGATCTAAATTACCATTTAATATGTAATTGGATGGGTTTTGTGTCTTAGGTGTCAAAATATGTAAAAAAGATGCAAAAGCAAAGTTGTAAATGGTATTAAAAGCAAAAATTATAAACATGCAACTTTTAGGGAATTTGAAGGGTCAAGGAAGTTCAAAAAATAGTTATAGGAATTGGGTAGTTTTATTTTTGAATAGAATATGTATAAAATGCCTTTAAAAGGATCAAACAAGGTTGGTGGTTGTTGTATTGAATATTTTCAAACAAAATGCAACGCCTTTTCTACATTTTTTCCTATGTTTCTTGAAATTTCCTCTTGTTGTATGGACCCATACAGGTTGGAGATGGTTTGATTTTATTTTTTTTGGTAGATACATGTATTTCCTTTCATTGGATTCCATTTTGAGTGTATAGCTTTGAATTTGGTGGGAGATTTCACTGGTTTTCTTGAAATTGCCCTATTACATAGAATTAAGGGTTTTGATTGAAGGTAAATGATGAATTAGTCAATCCACCTACTGTCTTGATTTTTTTCTTAGTAGATTGACCTATTTTATGTAGGGTTAGATTTTTTTAAGGTTTGGAAGGTTGAGGAGATAAGTTGTAAGCAAATGGGTTGTGTCATAGGACAGAGCAATGCATTTTTCCTTATAAAATGAAGGCATGATGATAGGGTTTTCAAGAAATGTTGAAGGTTTGGTCAATGTAATGGTTTTGTGAGTCTATACAAACCTAATTGAACTTGTTGGATGCAATTTTAGAGCTGGAGAATCCCAAGAGTCAATACTTTGAATAAACCCTTGGGTTTTGTAAGAGAAATGAGGGTTTATGGTGTAGCATACTAGAAGGTTTGAATTTGCAAATTGGTGTGGTATTTTGTTGTTTTGAGACACAATTTATGACTTTCTAGTGATTCTAGGTGTTTTTCAAGTTTTTAAAGGGTACTTCCTTTGAAAATTAGGGCTAATTGAGAAGTCTATAAGTAGGGTAGTCTATTGGTTCTTGATGTTGAGACAAAGAAACACTATTGGATCTTTTTATATGTTGTTTGGGACTCTATGGTAAGCCTTTGTGGTGTTTGATAGGCCATTGTACAACCATATCTAAAAGATGTCTTCATTGAGTGGTTATTGAGGGCTACAAGCCTTAAGGAGAGTGTTTGAGTCTAGTTGAGTGTATTGAACTACAAGGGTTGTTTCTCTATTTGTGTAGAGTAATTTTGAGTAGGAGAGATACTTGTAACTACCTTGCTTGCATCACTTACATATGTTACAATAAAAGGTTGAGAAGGATAATCAAAAGTGAAAATGTTAATGTTGATGAAAATTTGTGGAATTCTATTGCAATAGATGGATATGTGTTAGATGAACCTAATTGTAGAGAAGTAGAAGAAATAATTGATGATCAAGAAGTGAAAAATGAAGAGAAAGAAGCTTTAGAGAAGAATCCTAAAACCCCTAAGTATGTGCAAAAGAATCATTCCAAAGATCATATCATTGGAGATAAGAGGAAAGGTGTATTAACAAGAAGAAAAGATGCTAAAGTTGAGGTAAATTTCTATTTAATTTCTAATGTTGAACCTAAATTAGTGAGTGAAGCATGTTAGGATGAACATTGGATGAAGGAAATGGGAGAAGAACTTATGTAGATAGAGAAAAATCAAACTTTGGAATTGGTCCCTAGACTAGGAAACAAGAACATAATTGGAACTAAATGGGTATTTAGGAACAATCTGGGTGAGAATGGAGTAGTAAGAAGCAAGGAAAGAATTGTGTGTAAGGGTTACTCACAAGTAGAAGGCATAGATTTTGAGGATAATTTTCCTCATGTGTCTAGGATGGAAGCTATGAGAATTTTTTTGGAATTTACAAGACAAGGATTTTAAGGTCTATGAAATGGAAGTCAAGTCTTCTTTTCTAAATGGTGAATTGGAAGAAGAGGTTTATATGGAACAAGTAGAAGGATTTTAGTTATCAAATCAAACAAACATGGTATTTAATTTGAAGAAGAAACTATATGGTTTGAAGCAAGCTCCTAGAGCTTGGTATGCAAGATAGGACAAGTATTTGATACAAGAAGGATTTAACAAGGGCTCCGCATATAGTAATCTTTACTTTAAAATTGAGGAAGAAAATATCTTGATAATAGTTGTATATGTGGATGATATTATATTTGTTGGAAATGAGGCTAGGTGTAAGAATTTTTTTGAATAAATGTAGAAATAATTTCAAATGTCAATGTTTGGAGAGATGGATTTCTTTCTTGTGTTATAGATCAATCAAATTGATAAAAGGATTTTCATTTCATAGTCTAAGTATGTCAAAGAGATTTTGAAGAAGTTTTGAATGGATGAATCCAAATCGGTAAGTATTCCTATGGTGATTGGTTGTAAATTGAGAAAATATGATGATTCACCTAAGGCTAATCAAAGCCACAAGTATAGATCTATGGTTGTTGGACTATTGTATTTAATTGTTACTAGACTAGATATCATACATGCAATTTTTCTTGTTGCTAGATTTCAAGAAGATCCTAAAGAAACACATGTTGCAACAATGAAGAGAATATTCAAATATTTAAGAGGCACATTGGATTCTAGTTTGTGGTATCCTAAGGATATTGGTTCACATTAAATGCTTATAGAGATGTAGATTGGGTTGGTTGTGTTGATGACAGGAAAAGTACAAGTGGTGGTGCATTCTTTCTATTGCAAAAATGAAGAAGAACATCTCATTTTGTTGTTTCATGTTGTCATTGATGTCACCATGATATATGAGTTGCAACTGCAAGATCAAGTCTAAATTTTTTTTGGTATTCTGGTCCAATATCTGAACTGGTATAATGTTTATATCCTCTAGTATTTTGCTTACATCCTCCAATATCTTGGTCCATAATTATTTGCTAGTGATTACTATTGCCTGTAGTTTTTGAAAATGGTGGATGGATGTTGTAAGCACATACATTCAAGATCTCATGTATTTAGATGCTCATGTGGTGTATCAACATTATTTTGTTGATTACAATTTTTCTATTGGGACTATCCTTGGCTGGCCTAATGGATGAGTTGTGTAATGGTGAATTAATTTTTAGTATGCGGGTATATGTGTGACCTACCTTAGGTCCATACCAATATGATGTAGCAT